>OY740803.1:350000-650828 GCA_963514005.1 Raja brachyura | reverse complement strand
TAGGTATTGTGGACTGAAGGGCCTATTCCTGTCCTGTTCTATGTGCTATGTTCAGTCTTTATAAATCAGAGCATTGAATATAGGAGTAGGGGAGTAATGTTAAAATTGGTACAAGGCATTGGTAAGACCAATTCTGGAGTATGGTGTACAATTTTGGTCGCCTAATTATAGGAAGGATGTCAACAAAATAGAGAGAATACAGAGGAGATTTACTAGAATGTTTCCTGGGTTCCAGCAACTTCGAGTGCAGAAGGTTAAGGGGGGACTTGATTGAGGTCTTTAAAATGATGAAAGGGATAGACAGAGTAGACGTGGATAAGCTTTTCCCATTGAGGGTAGGAAAGATTCAAACAAGAGGGCATGACATGAGAATTAAGGGACAGAAGTTTAGGGGTAACATGAGGGGGAATTTCTTTACTCAGAGAGTGGTGGCTGTGTGGAATGATCTTCCTGCAGAAGTGGTGGAGGCAGGATCGATTTTAACATTTAAAGGTAAAGTGGATAGGTATATGGACGGGAAGGGAATGGAGGGGTATGGTCTGAGTGCAGGTAGATGGGACTAGGGGAAAATAAATGTTCGGCATGAACTGGAAGGGCCGAGAAGGCCTGTTTCCGTGCTGTAATTGTTATATGGTTATATGGTTATTTCGATAATCGCAAGGAATCATAGGTTTTATCAAAGGTCATTCGGGATAAAGAAAAAACGAGCGAAGCGCTGTATGAACTGACGAAAAGTTTTCGCCATCTTTGAATTTTGTGTTGGTTATAGCTGACCCAGATTATGATGATGATGATTTTCTGTGATTGAAAGTCGAAGCTTTGAAGCATTTTTTAGCAGACAGGGAGTTGAAAAAGACGGGACAAATAGCCGAACTCACTGCTCTTACTTATGCTGCACTATACATGAAGAAGCCCATGCTACCGACTGAAGGTGTAGAAAAACGTCGTGATGCTAATCTTGAACTCTTGAAACGTGGAGAAAAAAATTATTCTCAAACCCCATGCGGGAATTGAAAGATGGCTTGGAGAAACAATAGGACTAAACTGCTGGCCTCCCACATCCATCGTCGAGCTGTTAAATCATCTTGCCAGTTATGATGAGGCTAAAACCCCTGTCCCACGGTGCGAGTTGGCCCACGAGTGACCCCGAGTTTTCACTCGTAGCGGGAACGCTGGAACTCGCACGAGCAACTTATCGACTCGTGGCGCTAACGGCAGGTACTCTGGAAACTTGTTAACTCGTGGAAAAAATGTTTGATTTTTTTCCACAAGTCAAATTAACTCTTCAAGTTAAAATGGAAACATTTAAACTCGTTGTAGTAACATAGTGGCCCGTGCGTTTACCTTAGTGACTCGTAAGTCTACCGTGGGAACTTTATTATAATCTGTTCGTTCGCTCGACTAAAGACTGAACCAAAGATAGAAACTCCGCGGACCAGGCAGCATCTCTGGAGAGAAGGAATGGAGTCGAGACCCTTCTTCAGACTTACCCGAAACGCCACCCATTCCTTCTCTCCAGAGATGCGGCCTGTCCCACTCCAGCATTTTGTGTCTATCTTCGGCCTTTCTGCAATGATCTGCCACTCGTCCTTTATTACTGAGGCACCTGCCCCGTGGCTTTGTATTCGTCACTGTCTCAATGAACGGCTTTAGGACGCGGTTAAAGACCTGCCGGAGGGGCAGGTCTGGGGGGGTGGGTGGATGTGTGCACGTGTGATGCTCCATCCACCCCCCGGGGCCGAGAGTGTGGGATTGGGAAGGAACTGCAGATGCTGGTTTACACCGAAGATAGACACACACAATGCTGGAGTAACTCCGAGGGACAGGCAGCATCTCCGGAGAGATGGGATGGGTGAGATTTCGGGTCGAGACCCTACTTCAGACTTCTCCAGAGATCCCACTGAGTTTACTCCATTAGTTGGTGTCTATCCCGGTGGCGGGGAGCCAGGCTTGGCCGACCCGCCACCTCTACTTGCTGGTCAGTTCCGGTGATCATCGCCCTCCGCCCGGGATGCGGCGGAGTTTTGCACCCAGTGAGTTGTCCAGCGCTCACGGTGGACGAGGGAGGACAGCAACAGGCCAGGTAAATGAATAACAGCACATAAATGATTCAATCTTTAGCATTTCTTGATTTTATGTTTTAATTTACAAGCCGCTTCAAGCGAGGTAAGTTTTATTTTCAGTCCGAAGAAGGTCTCGACCCGAAACGTCACCCATTCAACGATAGACACAAACAAGCTGGGGTAACTCAGCGGGACAGGCAGCATCTCTGGACAGAAGGAATGGGTGATGTTTAGATCCAAATGCTGGAGAAATTCAGCAGGTCAATACCCTTCTGTCACCCATCCCTTCGCTCTATAGATGCTGCTGCACCCGCTGAGTTTCACCAGAATTTTGTGCATGCTCGATTTTCCTGCATCTGCAGTTCTTTCTTTAACACTGCTGGAGTAATTCAGCGGGTCGAGATCCTTCTTCAGAAGACGGGCCCTTATCCGAAACGTCACCTATTCACGTTCTCCAGAGATGTTACCTGGCCCGCATTGTTACTCCAGCTTGTTGCGTCTGCCTTCCGTCTGAAGCCTTGGGATAGTCGCCGACATGAAGACGGTGCGAAGCCGATGCATTGGGCGGGGAACTGGAGAGGGGAGGGCAGGGGGTCACACACATGGCCGGGAAGCAGAGGGGATGGGGGTAGGGGTGGCGACAGACAGGGCAATAATGAGATGTAGAAAGACAGAAACACCGATGTGCAAAAGAGGACCTACAATGGCGCATGATCTCTCTCGCGTTATGGCGGGTGATTGTCGCCTGCCCGCTGTTTCTGCCCCTAAAGCCTTGGGATCGTTGCCCTTTGTGTTGGCGTGGAGGGGGAGGGGGTATTGTGCTGCTTGATTGCCCCCTGCTATCATAGGGACAGGGAGACACAGTGGCTTTTGAGACTGGTGGGCAATCACTACAAAGTGTCTGCCTGCAATCAGCACACCTCTCCTACACGTCTCCCGCACAAAGACCATCCCTCAGAGAATGATCCCAGCACCCAAGAGCCTTGTCTGTCAGCCCCCCCCACCCCCAACCACCTTCCACCTCAACCTATGCCTGGGCACCAAAGCAGCTCAAGAGGCCACCCTGATCTCCGTCTCCCAACAATCTGAACAGCGGCTGCGGCCGGCCGGCCGGACCCCGGCATGGACTTCTCACACCCTCACACACTTACCTTCATTCACCGTTGGCTCAAGAGTAACGGGAGTGGAACTTGTTAACTCGGGAGAGGAAGTTGGAACATCGCAGCAATGACATACCCGTGGGAACTCGGTTAAACACTTGATCATAAACTTGAAATCTCGTACACAACCACGAGTCTGTTTTTTTTCTTTCACTTGGGGTCACTCGTGGGATGACTCGCACCGTGAGACAGGGCCTTAACCAGCCAGTTACTTCACTGAAGTCCCTACTGCTTAGCGACTTTCTCCTTTTATTTGAAGGTTTTCCATCTCTGCGAGGGAGTGCACGTGGGGACAACTAACACAATCCCATCACAAATAACCGAGATTCAGGACTGGGATGGATTGAGCATTGTTGGCTCGCCTTCCACAAAGTGCATCGAGCAGATGTGGCTGTTGCCTTTGGGACAGGCTGCCAGTTCTTGCCTTTCTCATACTTTTGGACCAGTTTGGACCAACGCAACCGGGCTGCTCCATCCCTCCTCTCTGTCGGAAATGGGTAGAGTTTGAAGGGAGGTGGGTAGAAACAGTTTCCTGTTGCAAATTTACAGTTGTGGCAGTCACACCACAATCTAAAAATGTGAACGAGCCGCTCCCGCACCCCAACATTGCACAAATGTGCTTGGCTTTGGCCAGTAGCATATAAAACAAAATAAATAACAAAGTCAATCATATGTTAATTCAAATAGGGTCCTGTAAGCGTGTCCATTATATACCGGTAATAGTTACAATCCAAAAGAAAGTGCCGCAAGTATATTGAACTAATTTATACAATCACAAAATTATAACAGAATGTCAAATACTGATTAAAATTAGTAGAGATATGGAATCAGAAGAGATATGATTAGTCAGGGGACTCGTGGCTATGTTTTGTATTACACAACTTTACTAACACATGTACATGTAGAACTCATTCAGAAGCCTCCTGATAGCTATGGAAATCATACATTTCATTATTCTCACCCCCTCCGAAACAAAAACAATTAAAAATGCGTGTTATTCATCATCATGATCTCGCTCACTCACCAAAACATGAAGCTATAAAACTAACAAAATCATCGTAGTTATGTACAAATGAACCATAAATACACCTAGTTAATAGTTTTAAAAGCACTATTTTCTCACCTCATTAGAAACATAGAAAATAGGTGCAGGAGGAGGCCATTCGGCCCTTCGAGCCAGCACCGCCATTCATTGTGATCATGGCTGGTCATCTGCTATCAATAACCCGTGCCTGCCTTCTCCCCACATCCCTTGACTCCACTAGCCCCTAGAGCTCTATCTATCTCTCTCTTAAATCCATCCAGTGATTTGGCCTCCACTGACCTCTGTGGCAGGGAATTCCATAAATTCACAACTCTGTGGGTAAAAAGGTTTTTTCTCACCTCAGTCTTAAATGACCTCCCCTTTATTCTAAGACTGTGGCTCCTGGTTCTGGACTCGCCCAACATTGGGAACATTTTTCCAGCATCCAGCTTGTCCAGTCCTTTTATAATTTTATATGTTTCTATAAGATCCCCCCTCATCCTTCTAAACTCCAGTTAATACAAGCCTAGTCTTTTCAATCTTTCCTCATATGACAGTCCCGACATCCCAGGGATCAGTCTCGTGAACCTACGCTGCACTGCCTCAATCACAAGGATGTCCATCCTCAAATTAGGAGACCACAACTGTACACAATACTCCAGATGTGGTCTCACCAGAGCCCTATACAACTGCAGAAGAACCTCTTTACTCCTATACTGAAATCCTCTTGTTTCGAAGGCCAACATTCCATTAGCTTTCTTCACTGCCTGCTGTACCTGCACGCCAACTTTCAGTGACCGGTGTACAAGGACGCCCAGGTCTCGCTGTGCCTCCCCCTTACCTAACCTAACCCCATTGAGATAATAATCTGCCCCTTGTTTTTGCCGCTAAAGTGGGTAACCACACATTTATCTATATTATACTGCATCTGCCACGCATCTGCCCACTCACTTAACCTGTCCATGTCACCCTGCAACCGTCTAACATCCTCTTCACAGTTCACACTGCCACCCAGCTTTGTGTCATCTGCAAACTTGCTAGTGTTGCTCCTAATTTCATTTCGGAGTCACGTGAGTGACTTCGTGAAGAGCCCGCCGGCGCGCATGCTTGACATATCGTCGTACCGCGTTGCTGCGACGGCTGGCGGTGGAGCGCGCTCCTCGCCAGCCCTTCATAAGGGGCCACGGAGGTAAGTATCCTACCTTTAGTTGGTGGTCCTTGTTGTTGGTTATGTCTTGCAGCAAGGACATGGATGGGAGTTCCAAGGGCCGGAGGACGTCAGGACGAGTTCGCCGGTCAACAGTTCCGGGGCCTTTACCATGGGCAGTACCTGCAACGCAGGCCGGGACTCAGGCGGAGATGTGGGTAAGCCCTGTGATTACAGGTCCAGATCCGCCAGCACACCACAGCTCGGAGGAGTTCGACGAGGAGGAGTGTGGTGTGCCGCCAGAGCAGGGGGACCCTGCCATGGCAGTCAGGTCGTCAGCGGGCTCGCTGGCGACCTCGAGCTGGGTGCGTGCGGCTGCACGGCCCATTCCACTGAGCCCTCCGAGTAGGGGAAGGGCAGCAGCCCAGAAGCCTAACCCTGCCAGGGCTAAGGCATTGCCTGACACGGAGGAGCGGTCAGGTTCCAGGGCGAGACCCGGGGCGGCTGTGAGGTCCAGCCGGCACACCCCGACTCTCGACGCCGGGACGGGTCGGTTGAGTCGGGTCTCGTCACGGTCGCCGAGCCCCCCATGGATGGGTGGGCGAGACCATGCGTCGGCAAAGTCCACGATGTGGGCAGCCGGCAAGCCTGCGCGGGCTTCAGGCAGCCATGCTTCGGCTGGTGCCGACACTACGCCGCAAGTGCCCTTAGTGGCAGCGGCTTCAGCTCCCGCTAAACGGAGGCGGTTGAACACGCCCGCGCGGGAATCGCGCAGTTTCGCCTCGGAGGCTGTTAGCGACAACTACCGGCACCGGCTGGGCCTCGATGAGGTGCGGGCCGATGATAGGAGCCCGGTTTTCTTTTCAGAGCCGGAGGACTCCGACCACCTGAGTGTTCAGGGTGAAGGGCGTATTGACCGTATGGAGCGGCTGCTGGAGATCCTGCTTCAACGTCAACTACAGCAGGGCAGCAACAGGCACAGGGCGTCGTCACCAGCCTCTACCATCAGCCTGGAGCAGCAGGAGGAGGAGGTTTTGGTGGATTCCATACCACCTCCGTTGGAGGTGCCAGCGGAGGATCTTCTGGATGTGGCGACCAAATTTGCGGCCCCACATTCATCTGGACTTCCTTTAAACGCAAAGCTGGCAGCCACTGTGGACTTTCTTAACAACCAGCAACTACAGGAAGAAGTCCTCATTCAGGCAATGAGCCGTCTCAAGGCTCCATCCAATTGCAACTCCCTCAACGTGCCTGTGGTCAATACGCCGATATGGGGCAACATCAGTGCGGCTATCCGTCAACAAGAGGTAAAATTGCAGCGGATCCTGAAGCTCCTCACGGCCGGTATTACCGCCTTTGCGCGGTCGGTGGACGGGGACGAACTGAATTTGGACCAGGAAGATGCTCTGGCCCTCCTGTGCGCGACCCAGCACGAAATCAACGGGTTTCGCAAAACCAGCATCCGCCCAGCGCTCAATCCGAAGTTTGCAGGATTGTGCAAACCACCGCCGCCGCCCCCGCCCCGTCAGCTCTTTGGGGAGGACCTCTCGAAGAGAGTCAAAGAGCTTGACGAACAAGCCAAAACGGTGGGGATCATGCGCTCTCAGAGTGCCCCCGCACCGTCAGGCTCAAAGTCTCCATACATTCGATCACGAGGGTCTGCTAGTACCTCGACGAGGACCCACCCTCAAGCTCCACAATGACAGCAACATCAGACCCAGCACCAGGGGTCTTTTTTAGGACAGGGTCGGCAGAGACCCTGGTGGAAAACGAAGACGCCGCGCCCTCAAACCAACCCAGCACCTCCACGTCCACCCACGCGTGTCAAGGACCGCCGGTAACCACGGAGGTGAGGGGGTCTGGTTCTCTCTTTTCTCTTTGTTTAACTTCACATGTTGGTGGTCGCCTTCGGTTGTTTTTGGGTGCATGGGGTGGTTTTACTCGTGACAAGTATGTGTTGCGGAATATTCGGGGGCATGGAGTTGAGTTTATTAATGGCGACATTCCTCCACCCCAGCACATGCCCGCTCGAACGTTTAAGTTATCTGCTGCAGAACAGGCAGCAGGCTACAAGGAACTTTTAAGTTTTGAGCAGAAGGGAGTATTGAGAGAGCGGTGCATGAGCCAGTTGGAGTTGTTTCGAATATATTCACCAGACCTAAGAAGGATGGAGGTTGTCGTGTCATTATTGATCTAGCCCGTTTGAATACTTTTGTAACATATACTCATTTTGGGATGGATGCGTTTGAAACAGCCAGGTCATTGATTTCTCATGGTTGCTTTGTGGCGTGCATCGATTTGAAGGACGCATGTTATTCAGTGTCCATCCAGAGATACGACAGAAGGTTTTTGAGGTTCATCTGGATGGGGCAACTCTGGCGGTGCAGGGCTTTGCCTGGTGGGCTCTAGATTGTTCACTAAATTAGTGAAACCAATTATGGCTTATTTGAGACAACGACACCATATAGTTATGGCCTACTTAGATGATATCTTAATTGTGGGCCACACCCTGGAATTGGCTGAACAGGGTGTTGCAGCTGCTGTCAATATATTTCAACAATTAGGGTTTATTGTCCATCCAGAGAAATCAAAGTTCTGCCCTGCCCAGGTGATTAATTACCGAGGTTTCACGGTGAACTCTATGAGCATGAGGGTTACCATTCCAATTAACAAGATTGAGGAGGTTACCCAGGTGTGTCTAGATTTAATCCGCACCAATATACCATCGAGTCGGCATTCTGCTACAATAATTGGGAAGCTTGTAGCTTTGTTTCCGGCAGCGCGATATGGACCTTTGCATTATCAGAATTTGCAAAGAGCTAAAATTGCTGCGTTAAAACAGAACGCTGGTCATTATGATCGGTCCATGCAGCTGCCGCCCGAAGCGATAAATGAGTTGCAATGGTGGGTGTGTCACATTAGCAGCTCATTCAAGCCTATCAGGGAGGCTAATCCGGTGGTATATTTGCAGACTGATGCAAGCTCCAATGGCTGGGGAGCCACGGATAATTGCTCTAGTTGTGGGGGCAGATGGGACACCCTTGAATCAACGATGTTGTTGACTCAAGGGATTAACTATTTGGAGTTGCTGGCAGCATTCCACGGACTTTGTGCGTATTGTTCCAAGCTTGTTGGAGCACATGTCCGTCTCCAAATAGACAACACCACAGCAGTGGCATACTTAAACCATATGGGTGGTACCAGGTCAGTTTCGTGTGACAAATTTGCTAACTCAATTTGGCTCTGGTGTGTTCAAAGAAACATTTGGATTTCAGCTACCTATTTGCCAGGTGAGCTTAATACTGTGGCGGACACCAGGTCACGCAAATTTAATGACAATATTGAATGGATGTTGCATCCTGAGATTTTTTCTAAAGTCACAGCCAAATTTGGTAAACCGGACATTGACCTTTTTGCGTCACGGTTGAACCATCAGGTACCAACCTACATTTCATGGGAACCAGATCCTGGGGCAATAGCGCTAGATGCATTCTTGCTGGACTGGGGGAATTGTTTTTTCTATGCCTTCCCTCCGTTTTGCCTCATCAGTCGGGTATTGCGAAAGATTCAGGCAGATGCTGCCAAGGGCATCCTTATTATACCCGACTGGCCCACACAGCCTTGGTATCCGGTGGTCTTTGACATGCTCAACGAACCTTGGGTCCTTTTGAAGTGTTGCCCACAATTGGTTACTCACCCTGTCTCAGGGGAGCCACATCCCTGCCATGGCTATTTAAATTTGTTGGCTTGCAGGTTCTGAACAGGCCGTTAGTCCAATACGGCCTCTCGGCTCGGACCATGGATACCATCGGGGCGTCGTGTCGAGAGTCCACAAGGCGAAGATACCGCTCGCATATTAAGAAGTGGGAAGCCTACTGCAGCCGCTCTCGCATCACGTACGATGACGTGACAATAACCGACGTCCTGGAATTCCTCGCGGGGTTGCACCATGATGAACACTTAAGTTACAGTGCCATCAACAGCGCCAGAAGTGCGCTATCATTCTACCTCAATATTGGGGTAGGATCCAACAGGCTAGTGTCCAGACTCATGCGGGGTATATTCAATATGAATCCGCCTACACCACGCTATAATATCACCTGGGATGTCAGGGACGTATTAACCCTGCTCAGGACGTGGTCTCCCATGGAAGGGCTCCAACTGGACCAACTCACCATGAAGCTGGTGATGTTACTAGCGCTGACTTCAGCTCAGAGGGTACAGACACTACACAAACTTCGTGTCGACAGAATGACTTCTACCCCTACAGAAGTAGTCTTTTTCATTGACGAGCTACTAAAGCAGCATAGACCTGGGTGCACAGGGCTGCAGCTGAAGTTCCCGGCATACCCCGCAGATGCTAGGCTATGTTTAGCCTCACATATCCGCCACTATGTCAAGGTGACGGCACGCATCAGAGGAATGGAGAGATACCTGCTTGTCACTCATAAGAGACCTCATCATCGAGTGACAGTCCAGACGATATCCAGGTGGCTTCGAGTCGTCTTGGGTAAGTCAGGTATCGACACTAATGTGTTCAAGTCTCATTCCACCAGGGCTGCATCGACGTCAGCGGCGAGGGTCATGGAGGTGCCCATGGACCAAATTCTCGCCACAGCAGGATGGGCTAATGAAGCTGTGTTCCAGCGTTTTTATAACAAGCCTGTTGCTGCTCCTCTACAGTTCGCAGAAGCCATGCTGAATGCAGGTTCAGAACGTGGAGATGTCCCCGCATGAGGGGTTTTTGATTTGTTATTAATAAATATGCTCTTGTTTTGCAGTATGAACTATTGAGCAAGTTTGTTCCTCCCATCCATCCCTGGTAGTGGTGTGTCAGCATGGACGTGGTCCAGGGCGTGTAATCACAGAAGCTTTGAAGTCTTCACGAAGTCACTCACGTGACTCCGAAATGAAATAGTAAGATTGAACGAGAACTTACCAGTTCGAAGGTTGATCTTTATTTTATGAGGAGTCGAAGTGAGGGATTTCGTGCCCTCCTTGCCCAACCCTCAGTCACCTTCATCTGGTAATCTTAGTCACTTCAATCTTACTATGCGAAGTCATTTCTATTGTTGGTTTCTGTGATTCCACGCTGCTACTTTGAAGTATGTCGAGCATGCGCGCCGGCGGGCTCTTCACGAAATCCCTCACTTCGACTCCTCATAAAATAAAGATCAACCTTCGAACTGGTAAGTTCTCGTTCAATCTTACTATTCCCTCTTCCAAATTATTAATATATATGGTAAACAGTTGCGGCCCAAACATCGAGCCTTGCGACACTCCACTCGCCACTGCCTGCCACTCTGAAAAGGACCGGCTCACTTCTACTCTTTGCCTCCGGTCCGCCAACCAATTTTCTATCCATGTCAACACCCTACCCATTTTGCTCGCAGAAGCAAAACTGGAAAATACGGATGAAACACAGGTCTGTATACACGCAGCTGCCCAGCCAGCGAGAATGTTTATTGCGAATGACCTATGACCTGGGCATGCACAGTTGAAATACCGAACTCGCTTATTCTTACTCGCAGTGGCAGAGATAATAGAATAAACAAAAAAAAAGTTTTAATAAATATAAAAGCCAAACCAAAACAAAGCCTTGTTGGTAGTCCAGAGTTTAGTGAAAGTCCATTGTCTGTTATAATATGATGGTCGTTGGGAAGAAGCTGCAATGAACCTAGACGCTACATTTTCAGATTCCTACACCTTTTTCCCCAATGGCAGGAGTGAAATGAGAGTGTGGCCAGCGTGGGTTGAGTCCTTGATGATGGCTCTCTCCATCTCCAACCATTAATGAAGATAGGCTTGTGGATCCTCATCCTTCCTCTTCTAAAGTCAACAATCAGCTTCTTGGTTTTTCTGACATTCTGGCACCATTCAATCCAAGGATTGATCTCCCTGCTATACTCTGACTCATCAATATCTATAATTCATCCAACAACGGTGGTGTCATCAGTACATTTATCTGTGGCAGGCAGAGAGTAAGTAGAGCAGGCACTGAGTACACAGCCTCGAGATGCCCAGTGTGCCAATTGTTTTTGAGGAGAAAATGTTGTTGCTTATTCATACCGATTGTGTTCTGTTGATGAGGAAGTCCAGTTACAAATAGATGCACGGAGCCCCAGTTCCCAGAGCTTGGTAACAAGTTTCGAGGGGATGATGGTAGTGAGCTGTAGTCTATGTATGGTTGATGTATGGTTGATACTGGCTGATGTATGTGCTTTTATTGGTCCGAGTGGTCCATGCAGTATGAAGAACCAGTGAGATCACACCCCCCATTGATCTATTGTAGTGATTGGCAAATTGTAAGGAGTCCAGGTTCTTGCTGAGATAGGAGTTGATATGCACCATAAATAACCTCTCAAAGCACGCCATCACCAAGTTCGTAGTCATTGATGCAAGTCAACTTACAATTCTTGGTATTAAGCATTATTGATGTCCTTTTAAAGCAGGTGAGAATGTCAATCCTCAGCAATGAGATGTTGAAGATGTCCACAAAATCTCTAACCCGTTGGTCTGTGCAGGTTTTTAGATCAGGGCCAGGTACATCATCAGGTCTAGATGCGTCCCATGAAGGGTCTTCTGTCATCGGCCTCAATGATGGTGATTTCAACACCATTGGAGGCGAGGGTTTTGAGAAGGTCCACAAAGCAGTTAGGACTGTCAATTACTATTCATTCCACCTGTCTAATTTGCACCAGAATTGAAAGTAACCTATTGTTTACCAAAAACCAGTTATCCATCTAATCAATTATTCTTCAATTCTTTTCCCAATCAAGCAATGAATCAAATTATATAGTTCATTTAAAAAACAAATGAGTGTATAATGCAGGGCATAATAATATTAGTGCTGCATTATTTAGATAAGCAATGAATACCCAGAGGAAGAGATTCAGCAGGCAGGTGTATTACCAGGAGTTGTTTCAGCACAGAAGTCTATAGGTTATCATTAAATGTAATTCTCCAGTTTTTTTTTATTGGACTGGTTTTTCTTTGATAAGAGGTTCTATAAATAACAAACCTGTAGATGAAGGAAATGAGTGTTGTGTCAAATTGAATTGTCCCCAGCCATAATCTCCATGCAATTAATTACTTTCCAAGCAGTTGTTGATATGCAGTCAATTGTGCCAGCATACTTGACTGCAATTATTTGCACTGAAAGCATCCCAAAGCAGGAGCAATCCATTTACAGGTAGCTCTGTTATAATGTGACATGCTGCATTCCCAGGAAACTTTTTGTTCTAGGAAATTGTTTTTGGAAAACAATTGTGTCAATGGGAAAATGTGGGTTAGGGACTGGAGAATATCAAATTCACAATAGCTACGTTTTTATCCCCACTTGATTTTCAAAAATAGCATTTTTAATAACTTTAAATTTATTTTTGCTAGTGGAAGCTGAAAATACTAAAGATTATATGTAGCACTGTTTAGTAGATTATCTTTGCGCAAGTATCAATAGAAGTGATTGCTTGTCAATTTCAATGGACCCCACAGAGAGGAATTTATGATGCAGCTTCACACCACTTTGTTTAGGATTTATGTGGAGTATTGCATGCAGTTTTGGTTGCCCCATTACAGGAAGGATGTGAAGGTTTTAGAAAGGATGCAGAGCAGGATTATCATAATGATTATTCGTTTAGAGGGTGTTAGCCACTGGGAGAGGTTGGATAAACTTGGATAGTTTTCTCTAGAACACTGGAAGTAGCAAGGAGACCTGTTAGAAATATTAAAACAATGCAAGACCTAGATAAGGTAGACAGTCAGAATCAATTTTACTTCGGAGTTACGTGAGTGATTCCGTGAGGAACCCCTCCAGCGGTAAGTTTAAAAAGCCTCAGGTAAGTGCCAAATATGTTGGAGGTCGTTTCTGCGCTTGTTAAATCTTGTTACAGGAGGACAAGTCCAAGCATTGAGAAATTGTTGAGAGCAAGGCGAGTTGTTGCTAAAGTAACTAAAGACTGCGGGTAGCGGGCGGCCGCCCAGCTCATCTACTGAGTCGCTAGTAACAAGACCAGCGACTACAGACTTGGTGTCTGAGGGCACCGTGGCTGCGCTGGAGGGGCGTAAGGGCACCTGAAAGTCTGTACGTCCGATAGACTCGGACGAGTCCGGTCGGGAGGGTTCTCCCTCGAGAATGGATACCATAGCACGGATATCCAGGATGGAGCTCCTATTAGAGAGGATGCTCCATCAAGGGCGCCGGCCTCTCCAAGAGCCCATGGCAGCAGCACCTACAGGGCTGCCTAGTGTCTCCCTCTTGGAGGAGGAGATCATAACGGGTCAGTACGATTCTGACGCCGAATCTGTGGGCTTAGCAGTGGAGGCTGCCCCACTTGACAAAGGGCATGAGCCAGACGGCTAGGTTTGCCATCCCAATAGACTCCGGAGAGCCGCTGGGGGAAGAGCTGGCTGCCAGTATAAATTACTTGGGCTTGCACCAGCTTCAGGAGCTGGCCATGGATACAACGGCCAAAAAGTATGAAACCCCTGGCGAATTATATCCTGCTTAAAGTGTCGGCCATAAACCATGTCATCTGGGGCCATATGGGCGTAAGCATCAGGGCGCAGGAGATAAAACTGCAAAGGGTGCTGAAGCTGCTCGCATCGGGCATTACAGCTTTCGGGCGGTAGGTCGGTGGATGGTGGGCACCTGACTGATGTTCAGCAGGATGCCGTGGCTCTCATGTGCAATGTGCACTTTGAGATAAACTGCCTTAGGAAGAGTGCCATCCTCCCTACCATTAACCTGAGGTTCGCTGCCCTGTGTAAGCCTAGTAACATCCAGCCACCGAACCTGCTGTTGGGGAAGACCTTGCTAAGCGGGTGAAGGAGCTAGACGACGAGGCAAAAACCGTCGGGCTCATCAAGGTTCCAGTGACCAGCAGAACCCTTCGGAAGCAGAACCCCTACAAGCGGTTTGCTGAAACCGGGTCCGGTCAAGGACCAAGCCGGCCATTCAATGTGCGCAGCTGGCGCACTCCAGCAGGAGTACGGGCTAAAATGCCTTTTCCCTCCAGAACCAGGGGACAAAGAACTCCACCGGTAACCATGGAGGTAGGTGGGTCTGGTTCTTGTCGAAACATATTGAGTGAAAATTACCTACCAGTTGGGGGGAGGTTACACTGGTTTCCGAAAGAATGGAATGAAATAACATCAAACTTGTTTATACTGCAGTGTATACATGGGTTTCGAATTTAATTTATTCCCAATTTGTGTCCACCCACCCAGCACAAGCCAGAGCGGACACTCATTTTCTCACAAAAAGAGAATTTGGGAGATTATTTTTTTATTTAAATTAGAAGTACATAATAAAACATTTTGCTTGTGGTAGGCATACATTATTAATATTGTCAATATTATCAATTATTTAATAGTTTTACTTCCATATATTTTTTTTATTTTTTATATAGATAGAAAATAATAAAGAAAGAGAGAGAGAAAAAAACCCCAAAAAACCCCCAAAAAACCAGAAGGTATAATAAAAGAGAATGGAATAATTAACTAATTATACATCATTGGAGATATGTCCGTAAATTATAAAATGTAACTCTTTATCTAATCCTTAATTCAGGTTTGAGTCAGGTTCTCGTGCCGAACCAGTTTGCCCCTTAAAACAGTCAATAAATGGAGACAATGTTCTGATAAAATGTTCTTGTTTGTCCATTAAGACAAATCTTATTCTTTCCAAATGTAGGGTCTCCGACATTTCCATAATCCACATTTTGATTGTGGGAGTTATAGGACCTTTCCAAAATGTTAATATAAATTTTTTCCCGATTATTATACTGTAGTTGATAAAGTTTCTTCAGCTTGTTGTAAATATTTGGTTCTAATATTCCCAATATTATTCGTTTTGAGTCGGGGTCCATTTGGATGTTGACAACTTCTGAAATTATCTTTAAAATTTCCGTCCATAAATTATTAATTTTTATACAATTTACAACTGTATGCGTTAGGGTTAGCCTATATGAACCTGGATCTTCAAGGTCCTTGTCTATTTTTGGTATAAGTGTTATTATAGATTCATTTAGCATTTCTGGTAGTTTCTGTTGGATATAGATGTGTTCATACAGTGTCTTTAAACGTGGAGAGATCAGATCATAAATTTTTTAATGGAATTCAAAGCTTATACCGTCAGGACCCGGGGCTGTTATTTCAGTCTTGTACTGTTATTTCAACGCTAATAATTCTCTATCTTTCAAATCTAACCCTTTAAGGTTACATTCCTGTCAAGTGATCTATCGTTTTAGCTGAGTAGAGGTTTTGATAATATTGCAGAAATCTCTCATTAATATCTTTAGATGTAGTAGTGGTTCTCCAGTTTCTGATCTAATTTTGAGAATTGTTTTTTCCCCGTCCAGTTTCCGAAGTTGGCGAGCAAATAATTTTTGTGGTTTGTCGCCAAATTCAAAATGTAATTGTTTAGTGTATTGATAACATTTTATAACTTGGTCCAAATATATATTATTTAATTTATATTTCAATGCTGCTATTTTATTGTGTTTTAACATAGTTGGTGCAGCCACATTTTCTATGTCTAATTGTCTTATTTCCAATTCCAATGCCTGTTGTTTAACCCGATTCTCTTATTGTGAAATGCTTGGGAGGAGATCTTTGCTCCTCGGGTAAATGCTTTAAATGTTTCCCAGAGTAGGGAGGCAGACGTTCCAGGGTGATCATTGGTCTCAAAGAACATATTAATCTGTTTAGTAAGATATTCCTGACATACTTTTTCCGTTAAGATTTGTGGGTTAAGTCTCCATTGTGACTTTTTCTCCGTCCTTCCATTCAGTTTAATCATAAATGTTAAGGGTGCATGGTCTGAGATTATAATGTTGTGATATTTCGAGTTGTAAGTAAATGGGATAAGCTTGGAATCCACTAGAAAATAATCTATTCTTGAATATGTTTTATGTACCGATGAGTAAAATGAATATTCTCGTCTGGTTGGGTTTTCAATTCTCCAGACATCCTTAATATTACTAGTATCTATCAATGCATTTAATAAGTCACTTGACTGCGATTTTATTTTTCCGTTGTCTTGATGATCTGTCTAAATAGGGGTCAAGTGTACAATTTAAGTCTCCTCCAATTATTAAATTGTGTTGTATAAGTTCTGGAATTGTATTAAATATTTTCTTAAAAAACAAGGGACTATCAAAAGTTGGTCCATAAACACTAATAAGCATAACTTTTTTTTGCTTGTAATTCACCTATTAATACAATATATCTACCATCATTGTCCGTTATAGTTGATATGTGTTTAAAAGGTATCCCTTTATGGATTAGTATTGCAACACCTCTGGATTTATGCGAAAATGAGGAATCATACATTTTATCAATCCATTTAGCTTTCAATCTATGCTCCTGTGAATTTCCTGAAGGAATATTATATCTGTTTTGAGTGCGTTTAAATGTGCTAATTCTTTACCTTTCTTGATTGGTTCGTTAATACCCTTAACGTTCCAACAACAAAATGTGATTCCTTCACCCCCAATCTTCATATTCAAATCTTGCATTTTTGTTTAGCGTGGTCTATAAAAGAGCAGATCGTCCAGCTGAACAAACCCAACATTACACCCAAACATCAGATAGATGAATTTTGAATCTTGTTGGTCTTTCTCCCGTACATAGAAACATAGAAACATAGAAATTAGGTGCAGGAGTAGGCCATTCGGCCCTTCGAGCCTGCACCGCCAGTCAATATGATCATGGCTGATCATCCAACTCAGTATCCCGTACCTGCCTTCTCTCCATACCCTCTGATCCTCTTGGCCACAAGGGCCACATCTAACTCCCTCTTAAATATAGCCAATGAACTGGGCTCAACTACCCTCTGTGGCAGAGAGTTCCAGAGACCCACCACTCTCTGTGTGAAAAAAGTCCTTCTCATCTCGGTCCTAAAGGATTTCCCCCTTATCCTTAAGCTGTGATCCCTTGTCCTGGACCTCCCCAACATCGGGAACAATCTTCCTGCATCTAGCCTGTCCAACCCCTTAAGAATTTTGTAAGTTTCTATAAGATCCCCTCTCAATCTCCTAAATTCTAGAGAGTATAAACCAAGTCTATGCAGTCTTTGTTCATAAGACAGTCCTGACATCCCAGGAATCAGTCTGGTGAACCTTCTCTGCACTCCCTCTATGGCAATAATGTCCTTCCTCAGATTTGGAGACCAGAACTGTATGCAATACTCCAGGTGTGGTCTCACCAAGACCCTATACAACTGAAGTAGAACCTCCCTGCTCCTATACTCAAATCCTTTTGCTATTAAAGCTAACATACCATTCACTTTCTTCACTGCCTGCTGCACCTGCATGCCTACTTTCAATGACTGGTGTACCATGACACCCAGGTCGCGCTGCATCTCCCCTTTTCCTAATCGACCACCATTTAGATAATAGTCTGCTTTCCTATTTTTGCCACCAAAGTGGATAACCTCACATTTATCCACATTATACTGCATCTGCCAAACATTTGCCCACTCACCCAGCTTATCCAAGTCACCTTGCAGTCTCCTAGCATCCTCCTCACAGCTAACACTGCCCCCCAGCTTAGTGTCATCTGCAAACTTGGAGATATTGCCTTCAATTCCCTCATCCAGATAATTAATGTATATTGTAAATATCTGGGGTCCCAGCATTGAGCCTTGCCGTACCCCACTAGTCACTGCCTGCCATTGTGAAAACGACCTGTTTACTCCTACTCTTGGCTTCCTGTTTGCCAGCCACATCAATACTGAACCCCCAATGCCGTATGCTTTAAGTTTATATACTAATCTCTTATGTGGGACCTTGTCAAAAGCCTTCTGGAAGTCCAGATACACCACATCCACTGGTTCTCCCCCATCCACGCTACTAGTTACATCCTCGAAAAATTCCACAAGATTCGTCAGACATGATTTACCTTTCATAAATCCATGCTGACTTTGTCCAATGATTTCACCACTTTCCAAATGTGCTGCCATCCCATCTTTAATAACTGACTCTAGCAATTGTCCCACTACCGATGTTAGACTAACTGGTCTGTAATTCCCCGTTTTCTCTTCTTAAAAAGAGGGGTTACGTTTGCTACCCGCCAATCCTCAGGAACTACTCCAGAACATATCTCCTTTGATAAAACTTCTAATTCCATTCAAACTTAAAATTATAAGAAAGTATTATATATAAAGAATGATAGAGTAGGCAGTTAGTAAAGTGCAAAAAGATAGAAAAAACATCTATAATTAGTACAGTTAGTGATAGCCAAACTAACATGGCTAGCCATCTATAGACTTCCATAGCCGTTGAAAAATAAAAAAACTTAACTAGCTCCATGCTCTCTTTAAGATGAAATTTCAATAACACTATTTTACCGGGGAGGTGGAAAACATTTTAAGTTCCGAAGTATTCATAATCCATTAGTAAAAAGTACAAAATAAAAAGGCAACTTCTGGTGGTGCCATCTTACTGTAACAGACGCAGCACCTAGGTCCGCTCCCGAAAATTTGCGATTTTTTGCGTTAAAATCAGGCCTACTGGTCGGGACCGATTTAAAAAACTTACCGGAGCTTCTGGACGTCGCGCTGCTGCTGTCATCAGTAAGCGCTGTGAATTTAACGGAGGCATAAAGCATTTTAAATGAAAACTGGTCAGAGTCCTCAAAAAACAGTCACAAGACACCTGAAAAGCCAGACGAATCCTGAAGAACTCTGGAGTGGTCCGTGAAGTGGTCTCTGAAATGGCTACAAGTTCCTAGATTGATTTGGCTAAAGATAAAGACAAAGAATTTGAGGAATTAAAGAAATCGGTAAGAGAAATGAAAGATGAAATGGTGGATGGAAATAAGATGGAAAAGATGAATTGAACGATGATGGAAAAGATGACAGAGAATATGACAAAGTTATTGATTCAATTGGCATCATAAATAAACAAACTGATGATGTGAAAGAAGAATTATCGGAGAGAATTGATAAGGTGGAAGATGATGCCACGAAGAAGTTCAAGGCTGTGCTTGAAACTGTCGCTTCATATAACAATTACAGCACGGAAACAGGCCTTCTCGGCCCTTCCAGTCCGTGCCGACCATTTATTTTCCCCTAGTCCCATATACCTGCACTCAAACCATACCCCTCCATTCCCTTCCCGTCCATATACCTATCCACTTTATTTTTAAATGTTAAAATCGATCCTGCCTCCACCACTTCTGCTGGAAGATCATTCCACACAACCACCACTCTCTGAGTAAAGAAGTTCCCCCTCATGTTACCCCTAAACTTCTGTCCCTTAATTCTCATGTCATGCCCTCTTGCTTGAATCTTCCCTACCCTCAATGGGAAAAGCTTATCCATGTCAACTCTGTCTATCCCTTTCATCAATTTAAAGACCTCAATCAAGTCCCCCCTTAACCTTCTGCGCTCCAAAGAATAAAGACCTAACTTGTTCAACCTTTCTCTGTAACTTAGTTGCAGGAACCCAGGCAACATTCTAATAAATCTCCTCTGTACTCTCTCTATTTTGTTGACATCCTTCCTAAAATTAGGCGACCAAAATGGTACACTATACTCCAGAATTGGTCTCACCAATGCCTTGTACAATTTTAACAGTACTTCCCTACTCCTATATTCAATGCTCTGATTTATAAAGGCCAGCACACCAAAAGCTTTCTTTACCACCCTATCTACATGCGATTCCACCTTCAGGGAACTATGCACAGTTATTCCTAGATCCCTCTGTTCCACAGCATTCTTCAATTCCCTATCTGACTACAATGAAAGAAATGGAGACAGATATGGTACGAATGGCTGACGAGATGAAGAGTATGAGGTCAGATCAAGACCTCACCCCAAGACAGATGGCGATTCAACTGGGGAAAGTTTTGGTAAAAAGTGCCTTGATTTGGAAACGCGTTCGAGACTCCAAAATCTAAGAATAATTGGAGTGCCAGAGGGAGCCGAGGGAAATTACCCTCGTGAGTTCGCTGCAGACTTAATTAAAGAAGTTCTTAATGAACCAAAAATTGAAATGGCACATCGAGTACCAAGATTTAAATCAAAATCACAAACAAGGCGAGACCATACACGACAGATCATCGTGAAATTTAGGGACATTTCAGACCTTGAAGTGGTTATGAGGACAATCAAATAAGGAGTGCCTTTGATGTTTGGCAATGACGTTCGGCAATGTCTCTATCAAATTATTCAGGGACTATCCTTATAGAAACATAGAAACATAGAAAATAGGTGCAGGAGTAGGCCATTCAGTCCTTCGAGCCTACACCGCCATTCAATATGATCATGGCTGATCATCCAACTCGGTATCCTGTACCTGCTTTCTCTCCATACCCCCTGATCCCTTTAGCCACAATGGCCACACCTCTTAAATATAGCCATTGAACTACCTTCTGTGAATTCCAGAGATTCACCTCTCTCTGTGTGAAAAATGTTTTCCTCATCTCGGTCCTAAAGGAATTCCCCCTTATCCTTAGACTGTGACCCCTTGTTCTGGACCTCCCCAACATCGGGAACAATCTTCCTGCATCTAGCCTGTCCAACCCCTTAAGAATTTTGTAAGTTTCTGTAAGATCCCACCTCAGTCTTCTAAATTCTAGCGAGTACAAGCCGAGTCTATCCAGTCTTTGCTCATATGAAAGTCCTGATATCCCAGGAATCAGTCTGGTGACCAAGTATCACAAAGAGGGAATATCCCTTTCATAGAGGGTGATAGTTGATAAGGAAATAACTAATAACAAATTTAAAAACTAACACATATAATTCAATAAGTTTCAGTCTTATCTCTATTTGGGGGGAGAGGAGGAGAAGCGAGCATCTGGCCCAGGAGCCCGTTTCAGGTTAACCCCTTCAACCAACAGTTGATTATTACCGAAGGTAAAACCATACGTTTAAACACTTAATAGATAAAAATGTTAGATATATATGAGAAGTCATATGAAATGTATACATATATTGTAAATGGGTGCTATACATTTAATATTGAACGGGTCCCGTTCCACTATGTTATGAGTAATTAAGTGAGTGGAGCTAATTGTTTAATATCGACAATGGAGGTCGATACAATGTTTCCTCCTTGTTACAGTGCCGACAAGTTCAGACACTGTATTTTCACTTTTTCAATTTTTTTCTATTATCACAAGTCACATGTGTGTGGTTTTTGTTTAAGGATAATCACAAAAGGAATCTACCAATTGAACTATGTAGCGCAAATGTTCCCCCAATATCTAAAGGCCTGAGGTATGGATGCACCGTAAGATATAAGGGTATTAAAACCATGCAAAATGCAAGACAATAAACAAAAGAAACTGGGAGGAATCTCATTATGCAGTTGGAACATAAGGGGTGTTAATGAACCCATTAAAAGAGGTAAGATATTAGCTCAGCTGAAATTGTACAATACGGACATCATTTTTGTACAAGAAATTAATCTCAAATCCCAAGATCAGGCCAGATTTAGAGCGAATTGGATAGGTCAAATCTTTCACTCTTCATATACTTCGAAATCCAGAGGTACGACAATCATCATTCGTTTAAAGCAAAGAATACCATAACAGGTAAGGAAGGGAGATATTTGATAGTTACCAGTGAGATCCATGCTACCCCAATTACCTTGGTAAATATATATGCGCCCAACTTTGATAATCCTCATTTTTTCAATAAAATCTTCAATACAATCGCAGAATCTAATTACCAAAATGTCATAATTGGAGGAGACTTTAATTGTGCTTTAGATCTGTACTTAGATACATCTAGGCAAAAACAGAGAGGTAATACAAAATCTAAAAATAGTGAACTTTTAAACACATACATAAAAATACCAATATAACAGATGTTTGGAGGATCGTGAATTCGACCGGCAGGGAATACTCGTTTTATTCAATGGTACACAAAACATACTCACGTATAGATTATTTCCTGGTGGATACAAAATTAATCCCTTATACTTCGAACCCAAAATACCATACTAACACAACCTTAGATCACTCCCTGCTAACTTTCTTTTTAAAATTGGAAGGAATGTCTAAGAACAAATCGTTTTGGAGATATAATCCTCAAATTTTATAAGACCCGCAAGGGAGTATATATCTAAAACAACAAATGGACCTCTTTTTCGAAATAAATGACACTCCAGCCATATCGCCTACATTATCATAGGAATCTTTCAAAGCATTCAAAGTGTTATAATTTCAGACCAAGCTTTTCAAAATTAAAAAAACAAGAACGAACAAAGACAGTTAGAAGAACAAATTAGACAACTGGATGTACTGTAGGTAATGCTAAAGATCCAACTATGGATAAACACAATAAAATATTAATACTGAAATTTAAATTAGATAAACTATTATCAGCCAAAGTTATAAGACTATTCCAAATTACAAGACAGGAACATTTTGAATTTGGTGATAAACACACAAATTTTTGGCACGCCAGTTAAAAAAACGAGAAAAAGAACACATGATCCTAAAGATCAAATCAGATAGAGGGGAAGTATTAACTTTACCGAATTATATTAATGAAAGATTTGCGCAATTTTATGAGAATTTGTACACATCCAAAACGACAACGGACACCAATAAAGTCACAGAGTTCTTGGATAATTGTAATCTTCCAAAACTAGAGTTGCAGGAACAAGAGGAATTGGGAGCACAAATTTCAATTAAGGAAATAGAAGACACAATAATTTCATTAAAGAATGGAAAAACACCAGGACCTGATGGATATAGTAACAAATTTTTAAAAAGTTTTAACGACAAAATTATACCACGTTTACAGAAAATGTATAGATGGAAACATAGAAACATAGAAAATAGATGCAGGAGGAGGCTATTCGGCCCTTCGAGCCAGCACCACCATTCAATATGATCATGGCTGATCCTCTGCTATCAATATCACGTGCCTGCCTTCTCCCCATATTTCTTGACTCCACAAGCCCCTCAAGCTCTATCCAAATCGCTCTTAAATCCATCCAGTGATTTGACCTCCACTACCCTCTGTGGCAGGGAATTCCATAAATCCACAACTCGCTGGGTAAAAAAGTTTTTTCTCAGCTCAGTCTTAAATTACCTCCCCTTTATTCTAAGACTGTGGCCCCTGGTTCTGGACTCGCCCAACATTGGGAATATTTTTTCCTGCATTTAGCTTGCCCAGCCCTTTTATAATTTTATATGTTTCCATACGATCCCCCCTCATCCTTCTAAACTCCAGTGAATACAAGCCTACTCTTTTCAATCTTTCCTCATATGACAGTCCCGCCATCCCAGGGATCAATCTCGTGAACCTACGCTGCACTGCCTCAATCGCAAGGATGTCCTTTCTCAAATTAGGAGACCAAAACTGTACACAATATTCCAGATGTGGTCTCACCAGAGCCCTACACAACTGCAGAAGAACCTCTTTACTCCTCTACTGAAATCCTCTTGTTATGAAGGCCAACATTGCATTAGCTTTCTTCACTGCCTGCTGTACCTGCACGCCAACTTTCAGTGTTTGGTGTTTCAAGGACACCCAGGCCTCGCTGTACCTCCCCCTTACCTAACCTAATCACATTGAGATAATAATCTGCCCCTTTGCTTTTGCCACTAAAGTGGGTAACCACACATTCATCTATATTATACTGCATCTGCCACACATCTGCCCACTCACTCAACAGGCCCAGGTTCCCCTGCAACCTCCTAACATCCTCTTCACAGTTCGCACTGCCACCCAGCTTTGTATCATCTGCAAACTTGTTAGTGTTGCTCCTAATTCCCTCTTCCAAATCATTTATATATATATGGTAAACAATTATGGCCCCAACACCGAGCCTTGCGGCAATCCACTAGCCACTACCTGCCATTCTGAAAAGGACCTATTCATTCCTACTCTTTTCCTCCGGTCTGCCAACCAATTTTCCATCCATGTCAACACCCCCAATACCATGTGCTCTAATTTTAGTCACCAGTCTCCCGTGCGGGACCTTATCAAAGGCTTTCTGAAAGTCTAGATACACTACATCCACTGGCACCCCTTCATCCATTTTACTTGTCACATCCTCAAAAAATTCCAGAAGATTAGTCAAGCATGATTTTCCTTTCATAAATCCATGTTGACTTGGACTAATCCTTTTACTGCTATCCAAATGCTCCATTATTACCTCTTTAATAATTGACTCCAGCATCTTTCCCACCACCGAAGTCAGGCTAACTGGTCTGCAATTCCCCGTTTTCTCTCTCGCTCCTTTCTTGAAAAGTGGGATAACATTAGCTATCCTCAAATCCACTGGAACTGATCCTGAACCTATTGAACATTGGAAAATGATCACCAATGCATCCACTATTTCTAGAGCCACCTCTCTGAAGACCCTGGGATGCAGACCATCAGTCCCAGGGGATTTATCATCCTTCAGTCCCATTAGCCTACCCAATAATATTTCTCGCCTAATAAAAAAATATTTCAGTTCCTCTAACCCCTTAGATCCTCTGTCCTCCAGTACACCTGGGAGATTGTTTGTGTTCTCCTTAGTGAAGACAGATCCAAAGTACCTATTCAACTCTTCTGCCATTTCCTTGTTGCCCATAATTATTTCACCCGTGTCTGCCTTCAAGGGACCCACATTTGACTTTGCTACTCTTTTTCCCTTAACATATCTAAAGAAGCTTTCACTGTCCTTCTTTATATTCCTCGCCAGCTACCCTTCATACTTCATCATTTCAGCCCGTATTGCCCATTTTGTTTCCTTCTGTTGTCCTATGAAAGTTTCCCAATCCTCTGGCTTCCGGCTACTCTTTGGTGTGTTATACATCTTTTCTGTTAGTTTTATTCTATCCCTAACTTCTCTTGTCAGCCACGGTTGCCTCCTACTCCCCTTAGAATCTTTCTCGCTATTTGGAATGAAATGATCCTGCGTCTTCCGGATTATGCCCAGAAATTCCTGCCATTGCTGGTCCACCATCATTCCTGCTAGGATCCCTTTCCAGTCTACCTTGACCAGCTCCCCTCTCATGCCTTCACCGTCCCCTTTGTTCAACTGCATCACTGCCACTTCCGATTTAATGTTCTCCTTCAAATTGCAGATTAAAACTAATCATATTATGATCACTACCTCCAAGTGGTTCTTTTACCTCGAGTTCTCTTATCATATCTGGTTCATTAGACAACACTAAATCCAGAATTGCCTTTTCTCTGGTCGGGTCCATTCAAGCTGCTCTAAGGATCTATCTCGGAGGCATTCTACAAACTCTCTTTCTTGGGGTAAAATTACAGAATTATTTGAAAGATACACATAATACAGCACGGTTAGAACATCGAAACAAGGTGCAGGAGGAGGCCATTTGGCCCTTCGAGCCAGCACCGCCATTCATTATGATCATGGCTGATCATCCCCTATCAATAACCCGTGCCTGCCTACTCCCCATATCCCTTGATTCCACTAGCCCCTTAAGCTCTATCTAACTCCCTCTTAAATCCATCCAGTGACTTGGCCTCCACTGACCTCTGTGGCAGGGAATTACATAAATTCACAACTCTCTGGGTGAATAAGTTTTTTCTCACCTCAGTCTTAAATGACCTCCCCTTTATTCTAAGACTGTGGCCCCTGGTACTGGACTCACCACACATTGGGAACACAGCGTGGAAACAGGCCCTTCGGCCCACCATGTCTGCACCGACCAGCGATCTCTGCACATTAACACTAGGGACAAGCGGTTCCTTTACCTCGAGTTCTCTTATCATATCTGGTTCATTGGACAACACTAAATCCAGAATTACCTTTTCTCTGGTCGGCTCCATTACAAGCTGCTCTAAGAATCCATCTCGGAGGCACTCTACAAAATCTCTTTCTTGGGGTCCTGAACCAACCTGATTTTCCCAGTCTACGTGCATATTGAAATCCACCATCACCACAGTGGAATTACCCTTGATGCATGCCTGTTTTAACTCCTGCTGCAACTTACACCCTACATCCGGGCTACTATTTTGGGGTCTGTAAATAACACCAATTAGTGTCTTCTTGCCTTTACAATTCCTCAACTCAATCCACAGTGACTCTACCTCATCAGTCCGTATGTCTTCCCTCGCAAGGGACTGAATTCCATCTCTCACCAGCAGAGCTACCCCCCTCCTCGGCCCACCTGCTTGTCCATTCTATAGGCTGTATATACATATGCCCTTAAAGAACAAATATTACCTGAAACACTAGCAGAATCTACGATTACATTAATACTTAAGAAACACAAACTATAGAAGAACCGGGATCATATTAGAGCTATTGCGTTGTTAAATACAGATCAAAAAATATTAGCGAAAATATTAGCTAGAAGATTAATTAAGTATGTTAGTAAATTAATAAATCCGGATCAAACGGGGTTTATCCCTAAGAGACAATCATCTAATAATCTGAGACGTCTGCTCAACATAATGCACTCACACAAAACTGAAGAAAAAGAATGATCAATTATTTTGTTGGATGTAGAAAAGGCATTCGATCAAGTGGCATGGGATTACATGATTAAAGTATTGCAAAAATTCCAAATGGGAGAGAATTTCATCCTATGGATTAAATTATTATATAATAAGCCTACGGCTAGAATATTAACTAGTAACATTTTATCTACGAAATTTCAGTTATCAAGGGGTAATAGACAAGGATGCTCACTATCACCGCTGTTATATGCTCTTATAATTCAACCCCTAGCGGAAAGAATTAGAACACATCCGAATATCCACGGCTATAATACAAAATACACAAATAATAAAATATCTTTATATGCTGATGATGTACTATTGCACATCACAAAACCCCATACCACTATACCAAATATATTAAACTTAATTGAGGATTTTGGATCATTCTCAGGATACAGAATAAACTGGAACAAAAGTGAAATTATGTCAATAAAACCAAAAGACTCAACACACCTCTTAGAATTCCCCTTTAAAATAGCTACAGAAAAATGTAAATACTTGGGTATTGAAATTACCAGAAAATATCAAGACATGTTTAATGCAAATTATAATCCTTTAATTAAGAAATTAAATAATTTAATTAAATTCTAGAAAACGCTTCCGATGTCTTTAATAGGTCGAATAAATGCTATAAAAATGATTTTTTTACCACAAATTCTATACCTATTCCAATCAATTCCAACATACCTACCAAAAGAGTTTTTTTTTTAAATGGATTCAGACATTGTGTGCGCTGGTGTGTGCACATAAGCAGTGACAGCAGCTTCAGGGTCAGATTCCTCCTGCCCTGCTTCTCCTGAGTTGTGCTCTAGGGAGGTCTCATTCAGCCCTAAAGGTGCTGGGGAGGATGATTCCCACTGTTATGCATAACGATGTTTTCTTCTTTGCTGTATGGACTTCTGCAAGAGGCTGTGTGGGAATCCTTGGGCATTTGGCCCCAATTGAAATTTTATCCCCCCATGGCTCTTTAAATTTGGACTTTTTTTTCCCCATTGGTTGAGTCATTCCCACACCTTTAAATTAAAAGGAGAGAGTCTTCCATATCATCAGACTCATGACAAATGAGCCTGAGAGTACTTTAGTTTAGTATTTCTAAGTGCCTTGAAGCACTGGAAATTGATGGAGGCAGTTGGGAAATAAAGTTAGTATTTCATTGAATTTAATTTTATTTAATTTTATTTAATCTTAGCTGCCAGTAACACAGTAGCGGGTATTGGAGCCGGCATTTAGCGCAGCCGTTATCCCCAAACCCGATCTAAATAGCGGTAATCTCGGGAGCCGGCTTTAGAGCAGCCGTTATCTCCCGACCCGATCTATAAGCGGTAACCGTGGTCCCCGCGCGTTCGACTCCATTACCGCAGTTTAAAAATATATTTTACCAACTCTAGCTGGCTCTGTGAGCCAGACTTACAGAGTTTAAACAATTTAACAATATATATTAGCGACTCTAGCTGGCACTACGAGCTAGACTTAGAGTTTAAAAAACACTCGCAGGAAAGGCTTAACATTGACTTACCTGCGGGTTACTACTTACTACTGGTGGAGCTGTGCTCTCCAGCCTGTCGGTGCAACATGCGTCGACGTAATCACGCGCATACGCCTGGCGGGGCTTCGTCACGTAGTCACTCGCGTGACTCCGAAGTAAAATTAACTTATTTAATTTCTTAATTAAAGGATTATAATTTGGGACTTCCGGTGGCGTCAATGGTGGGCTGAGAGACGCTGTTGTTTCGCTCTGCTCCCAAAGACTGTTTTAATGAGCTAAAATATGAGTTGGAAGACGGAGGAATTATAAAAATAACTACCGGAGCTGTTATTTAATTGTGTGTTATCAGAAGTCCTGTTGATAACAGAGAATAACGGCAGATTTAAATGAAAAAGACTAAAACTCGCCAGAAGCCTTTGAAAGCTGCTACAAGACCTGCACAAACTTATCTGAAATAACCTGGAAAGACTCCTCAATCCCCACAAGCATCAGCTGGAAGTTCAGAAGAAGAAACTGACTTTCAAAACCCTTCTACAGAAATGACTTCAATGGAGGAACAACTGGTAAAGTCAGTAACAGCTTTAGTCACTGAAAACATCTCTAAAGTGATACAAGAGGGGAATGTTGCGCTGGAAAAAAGCCTTTGCAAAAGCCTCTCTGAAAAAATTAAACAAGGTAATGAAAAGCTGATGGGGAAAATTGACGACTTAGCCAAACATGTGATCGAGGTTGAGGAGGACTTAAGCAATAAAATTAAGCGGGTTGATAAGAACTGTAATAAAAAGCTGGACGCGATGTCAAAGTCCACTGAAGCGGCTATAGAAGGAATGGATAATTCGTTAACTGAGATGGCTAAGGAGATAAAGAGACTAAAAAAGGAACAAGAAAGTACTGGGAGGGAGCTTGCTAAAATGAAGTATAAATGTATGTACCTGGAAGCAAGATCGAAGAGACAAAACTTGAGGATAGTAGGCGTAAAAGAAGGAAAGGAGAGTGGACAAAACTTTCAGGAGTTTGCTGCCAACCTACTCAAACAAGTACTTAAGCTGCCTGAAGCCCCGAGAATAGATACGGTTCACTGGGTCCGACGTAAGGCTCAAGCAAGCTCAAATGCTCCCCCAAGACAGATTATCCTGAAATTCTATGATATTTCAACCCTGGAAGGAATTATGAAAAAGATCCCATATGGAGTGAATTTGATGTTTGGTGATTTTCCAGCTGAAGTCATGGAAAAGAGGGACAAGTTTACAAACACGAGAAGGCTACTGAAGGAGGTTGAGGGAGTAAGATATGGGATAGTATATCCCGCGAAATTGAGAATTACTGATAACTCTGTCGAACGTGCATTCACGGACCCAGAAGAGGCATTTAAATATGCACAAAGTATCACACAGGAGGCCTACTGATAATTTGGAGTTGGTCTCCCACAATATAATCATATAACAATTACAGCACGGAAGAACACAGAAGAATTGTGTTTCCCCAAAAAAGACTGCTCTGGTTCATCATGGCGAATTTTCATCGAGGCGCTCACCAGACATCTTATCTTTGGAATGTTAATTCAAGGTCGGATTTTAAGTTTCACTTCAGCAAAGGATTGGAAAAGAAAAAAACTGTGGCGGGGAAAATAACTTGAGAATATGGAAAAATATTATCAGTGGACTAGTAGATAGAAACTTATGACTTAAGAAACACACAATTATATATTAAAATAAAATATAACTAATAAAATAGTGTAATATTAACACATAGCGTAATAATGGCTGTTGTTTATTTCATGATGTTAATTACTTGCCAAATATATGAATAACGAGTTAAATATGATTGATAAGTATTAACATACTAATAAATTTTATGGATATAGTAGATTTAGTTTAAATTGCGAGCAAAGTGGAGGGGAGGAGACTCAGATACTTGGAAGTTATCCAAGGGTACTTGGAAGTTATCCGGGCTTTTGTGTCGGACAACAGCGGGCTCCAAGGTTAACCCCTTGGGGCCCGCTGTTGTCTGATACAAATGTTTGAGACTTAATTGTAATAGATCTTGGTATATCGATAGATGTGGATATATAATTAACATAATCACTGTTATATCTAAGTATATAATTAACGTTGGAAACTCTCTTTTATTTTGTTTGTTAATTATCTTTTCACGACTCCACACTTTCTGGTCTTTTTCAAGGTCTATTCTGAAGGGGAGATGCCAACAAAATCTAATAGCTGGGGATGATCATCCCTCACCTAGAGTAATGAGGTTCTTGGTTGCACCATATGAAGTAAAGGTATTAACATGATCCATAATGCAAGACGATAAACAAAAGAAAACTGGAGGAATCACGTTCTGCAGTTGGAATATAAGGGGCACTAATGAAGCAATTAAAAGGGGTAAGATCTTTGCCCAATTAAAAGCTTTAAATAGTGATGTCATTTTCTTACAAGAGACACACCTGAAATATCAAACACAGATAAGATTGAAGGCAAATTGGATCAGGCAAACATACTACTCATCAATTACTTCTAAATCTAGAGGCACGGCCATTATCATTCGTAAAGGTATACCATTTAAATTAAAGAATACCATAGCAGATAAAGAGGGGAGGTACGTCATAGTCACGGGAGAAATGTATTCTACTCCACTTACTTTGATAAATATTTATGCTCCTAATTTTGACAACCCTCAAATTTTTAGTAAAATTCTGGATACAATTTCAGAACATAACTATCAAAATGTGGTAATAGGGGGAGATTTGAATTGTGTTTTAGATCCATATTTGGATAAATCTACAAAACAAAAAAGGATTAACATAAAATCTAAAACTAGTGAACTCCTAAATACATACATGGAAAAATACCAATATGATAGATGTATGGAGGATCGCTAACCCAGTAGGTAGAGAATATTCATTTTATTCAACGGTACATAAAACATACTCACGTATTGATTATTTCTTAGTGGACACAAAATTAATTCCATACACATATAATGCTAAATATCACAATAGTATTATTTCTGATCATTCCCCGTTAACTTTCTCTTTAAAATTCGAAGGAATGCCTGACAAAAAATCGTTTTGTAGGTTTAACCCCCAAATATTAAACAACTCACAAAGTTGTACATATTTAAAAGAGCAGATGAAATTCTTCTTTGAGACAAATGAAACACCAGATATTTCACCCTCCTTATTATGGGAAACTTTTAAGGCATTTATAAGAGGAACTATAATCTCATATCAAGCTTTCCAAAATATAAAGAATAATACTGAACAATTACAGCTAGAACAAGAAATTAGACAGTTAGATTTAGAAAATGCTAAAGAACCAACTATAGATAAACACAATAAGATAACAATACTAAAATATAAATTAAATTAAATTTTATCAGCCAGAATAATAAGATTATTTCAAATTATAAAACAAGAAAATTTTGAATTCGGTGATAAACCACATAAACTCTTAGCACGCCAACTGAAAAAACGGGAAACAGAAAACACAATTACTAAAATTAAATCAGACAAAGGGGAATTACTAACACTACCTAAAGATATAAATAAAAGGTTTGCTCAATATTATCAAAATTAATATTGCAAATAATACTCAAATTACAAATTTCTTAGACAATTGTAATCTTCCAAAATTAAATATGGTGGAACAAGAGGGATTAGGAGCTCAGATTACACTTCAGGAAATAGAAGAAACAAGTTTGTTGAAGAATGGCAAAACGCCAGGACCAGACGGCTTTAGTAATGAATTCTATAAAAGATTCCACAAGATAATTTCTCCAAGAATTATATATATATGCTTTTAAAGAAAATAAATTACCAGAAACACTAACTGAGTCAACTATTACACTTACACCAAAAAAGGATAAAGATCTAGAAGACCCAGGCTCATATAGAGCTATTGGACTCCTAAATACAGATCAAAAAATATTAGCAAAGACACTAGCGAGAAGATTGAGTAAATATATTAGCAAACTAATAAACCCGGATCAAACTGGGTTTATACCAAAGAGATACTCATTTAATAATTTGAGACGGCTGTCTAATATAATGTACTCACATAATACTGAAGAAGTCCTAGCAATCATCTCATTGGATGCAGAAAAAGCTTTCGATCAAGTAGAATGGCAATATTTATTCAAAGTATTGCAAAAATATAACATGGGAGATAACTTTATCTCATGGGTAAAATTATTATATGATAAGACAACGGCTAGAATACTGACTAATAATTTATTATCCCCGAAATTCCAATTGGCAAGGGGCAATAGGCAGGGGTGCGCACTATCACCTCTGCCATTTGCACTAGTGATAGAGCCTTTAGCAGAAAGTATAAGAAGTCATCCGAATATTCATGGATATAATACCAAACACTCAAATAATAAAATTTCATTATATGCAGACAACATATTATTATATATTACAAATTCACAAATTAGCATACCAAATATACTAAATTTAATAGAGGAATTGGGTTCTTTTTCTGGATATAGAATAAACTGGATCAAAAGCGAAATTATGACGATAAAACCTCAAGAGCCGCTACATCTGTTGAAATCCCCCTTTAGAATTGCAACAGAAAAATTTAAATATTTGGGCATCCAAACTACTAGGAAATATAAATCATTACTCAACGCAAACTATATGCCTTTAATAGCTAAATTAAATGGGTTGATTAAATTCTGGAAAACACTGCCGATGTCCTTAATAGGTAGAATAAATGCGATAAAAATTATCTTCTTACCACAAATACTGGACCTATTTCAATCAATACCAATATACTTACCTAAAAAATTCTTTAAAAAATGAGACTCTGATATTATAAACTTCATATGGGATTATAAATCACATAGAATTAAGAAAAAACACTTGTGTAAATCTAAAGAATCAGGGGGACTGACACTCCCTAACTTATTGTATTACTATTGGGCAGTGAATATTAAAAACATAATCTATTGGTTGGACAGTTCTGCCCAACAGGTAGATTGGATAAGAATGGAGAAAGAGGATTGTTCCCCTTACAATATAGGAGCGATCCTTCTTTCCCCGATGAAACTGAACAATATAATATATAAGAAGAATCCAATTATTTACAGTATAATACGAATTTGGAATCAAATAAAATTATCTTTAAAATTAAGAAAATTATCGCTTCTTTCTCCAATAACTAATAATCCCTCATTTAAACCATCCATTATTGATAAAACGTTTATCCATTGGGAAAGATTAGGAATTAAAACAATGGGAGATATGTATGATATGGGAAAACTTTTATCATTCTAACAATTACAACTAAAATATAATATGAAAAATAATCAATATTTCAAATATCTTCAAATTCAAGATTATTTGAAGAAATATATACAAGGATATCAAACCTTAACCCCAGATTTATTGGAGGAAGGAATGAATAGAAAGGCAGAATCAAGCAATTTAATATCTTACCTATATAATATAATTTGAAATATAGAAACGCCAACGACAGAGACAATTAGAAGGGACTGGGAACAAGAGTTATTGATAAAAATTCCTAACGATAGATGGGAAAAAAATCTATTATATGTAAATAAATATTCAATTAATGTAAGACATAACCTAATTCAATTTAAAATTTTACGTAGATTATATTATTCTAAAACTAGACTGAATTAAATATTCCCAAATGTTTCCCCCATCTGTGACAAATGTCTTACTCAAAATGCCACTATAGCACATTCCTTTGTCTCGTGTATAAAACTGTATAAATTTTGGAATGAAATTTTTGGAATTTTTACAAAACTATTTAACACAAAATTGAACCCCAATACAGAACTGATTATTTTTGGATCAATGGAAGAGGGAAGTAAACTAACTATATTCCAAGAAGCTTTTCTTAATTATGGTCTAATAACAGCAAAAAAACTTATACTCAAATTTTGGAAAAATGCAATCACACCAACATTCAAAATGTGGATTTCAAATATGTCTGAAATGCTTCATCTTGAAGAAATGAGATTTCTCCTAATAGGCAAAGTAGACCAATTCTCAATGACTTGGTCTCCTTTTATCAACTTTTTGCAAGCATATGGTGCAACATAACATAACCTCAGAAATTATACGGTTTAGAACCGGGTGACGGATGGGCAAAAATACGAAATAGGTAGATCTCTCTTAATCTCTCTTTTCTTTACTTTCTCCTTCTATTTCAATCTTTCCAGCTTCTCTTCTCTGCCCTTTATTTCATTTGCTATCTGTTTCTACTCGCTTGTCTATCTATTCCCACACTCTTTATTTCTTTTTTCTTCCACTGTTCTTTTATAAAAAATAAAATAAAAAAATTAAAAATTAAAAAACAAAAAGGATTATAATTTGCGTTAAACATGTCTTGCTATTTTTTGGTAATTTCAATACCCAAGTATTTACATTTTTCTGTAGCTATTTTAAAGGGGAATTTTAAGAGGTGTGTTGAGTCTTTTGGTTTTATTGACATAATTTCACTTTTGTTCCAGTTTATTCTGTATCCTGAGAACGATCCAAAATCCTCAATTAAGTTTAATATGTTTGGTATAGTGGTATGGGGTTTTGTGATGTGCAATAGTACATCATCAGCATATAAAGATATTTTATTATTTGTGTATTTTGTATTATAGCCGTTGTAGATGGTTTTGCATGCAACCAATAACATAGTTACCTCAGTACCATTAACCCCGCCTAGTTAACATCAATCATAACGCCTTCCCCTTCCTGGATACGGTTCACTAGAAGAATGTAGCCAGTATTTGAGGATGTATGTAATACCTTGTGCTATCATTAAAATGTGTTGAACACTTTTAGAGTTTGTAAATTGCTTATTTACATGGTGTCGGAGCTGGAAGATACTTGCGCCTACCTGTCTATCGGGTTTTATTTCTTTTATTTGATTTGTGCCTTTTGTGCTTTATCTCTCTGACCATGGCATCCTCGTGCAGAAAGCCCGCGCAGCTTGTCTTTGATGCTGATATTTCTGAGCGCTGGGCTACGTTTGAAATTGATTTCACCCACTTTGTCAACGTCGCTCACCACAATGATCCTGACTCCCTCAAAGCCTCCCTCCTACTCAACCTTGTCGGACCTGATGCCATGAAGAGAGCCAGAACTTTCGTCTATGCTCCAGCGGTCCTGGACGACAACAACGTGGTGGTTACCCCTGCAGAATCTGCCAGTGACCCTGCTTGCCTGCTACGTAAGTTCAGGGAGATTTGTGACCTGCCCTCGAACCGCATTCTAGAGAGGGCACGGTTCTTTACAAGGAGACAGCTGCCGGAGGAACCTGTTGAATGTTTTATTGCCGATTTGCGTTGTCTCGCCCAGCGGTGCCGTTTCGGTGACATGACAGACCAGCTCACTAGAGACATTTTAGTAACTGGCATGCGTGACCAGAAGCTGCGATGTGAGCTTCTTAGGGATCCGGATCTAACGTTTGAAAAAGCCATGCATGCCTGCAGATTGTCTGAGGTCGTTGTATTGCCAGATGATCACCGGGACTTGGGAGATAAGTCTGTTCACCAGGCTGGATTTAGTAGAGCCCTGCCTCAGAGGGGAAACAATGCTTTTCTGCCGCGTGCCAACCCTGGTCCTGATGATGTGCCCCCAAAAAGGTGCCCTAACTGTAACTACATGCACCACAGACGGTCGACGTGCCCTGCCTATGGCAAGGTTTGTAATTTTTGTAACAAACTGAATCATTTCGCTTCTGCCTGCCGCTTATTCTGTTCTCGTGGGAGACAGGTACAGATTTCCAGACCCAGTCTAAACATGCTTAAACAATCTGATAGCTGTTCCAACCCACAGCCCGCTGTTGCTGAATTCTATGATGCAGATCCAATTAATTCTCCCGAGGATTCGAATGTGTTTACCCTCCTCCAGGCACCTGGCCAACGTCTTGATCCCTCCGTGTCTGTGACTGTCAACAATGTAACCTTCCTTGCGAAGTTAGATACTGGGGCAAAGGTCAATGTTTTGTCAATAAATCTTTTCAACAAGATAAGGACTAATGAGGCCTTGGTCGCTGACAATGCTACTCTTCACGCCTATGGTGGAGAAATTCTCAGGCCTGTGGGGAGGGCCACTTTAACTTGCAGGCTACAGAAGGCCACGAGAAACTTGATTTTTTATGTTTTGAACTCTGACTGTGTTACCCTGCTGGGAAACCGTGCGTGCCAAGATCTTGGCCTGGTGTCCTTCGACCACACGGTCCACAAAGTGCAACTGTCATTTAACCCGATTGCAGAATACCAGGACCTGTTCAACGATGACCTGGGGAAGTTACCACTGACATACCATATTTCCATTGACCCAAATGTACAACCCGTGGTCCGCGCACCTCACAGGGTGTCCCACGCCATGAAAGACAGGGTCGAGGCGATGCTTAACAACATGGTCGACAAGGGGGTGCTAGAAGCGGTCAGCGAGCCCACCGATTGGGTCTCCACCATGGTTGCCACGATAAAGAAAGACAAGAATGAAATACGTGTGTGTATCAACCCCAAGGACTTAAACCTTGCCATCAGGCGACCACACTACCCCATGCGGTCTGTTGAGGACGTGGCGGCTCAGGTCGGGCAAGCCACCGTCTTTTCGGTCCTAGACGCTAAGAACTCGTTCTGGCAGATCCCGTTGGACAAAGCATCTTCCGACCTGACAACCTTCGCCACACCATTCGGCAGATTCAAATTCCTGCGAATGCCATTCGGCATCAATTCCGCTAGTGAGGTGTTCCAGCGAACGATGGAGCAGATATTCTCGGGCCTGCCATGTGCCATCATCGTGGATGACATCTTAGTCTATGGGAAGGACATTGTGGGTCTGGCTCCCACAGCACCAGCAGGCGTTTGACTGTCTCAAGTCGAAACTGATTAACACTCCGACGTTGCGATTTTTTGATGCGAGTCGCCCCATCACCGTCACATGTGACGCTTCTAAGTTCGGCCTGGGCGCGGCATGCCTCCAATCTGTCGATGGATCGTTACATCCTGTCTCCTATGCCTCCCGCACCATGACGGACACCGAGCAGCGGTACGCTCAGATCGAGAAGGAGCTGCTTGCGGTGGTGTTTGCCTGCTCCAAGTTCAGAGACTTCGTGTTTGGTAGCAGATTTACAGTCGAAACCGACCACCAGCCACTGGTGACAATCCTGAACAAGCCGATTCATGCTGCCCCTGCCAGGCTGCAGCGTATGATGCTGCAGCTCCAGCGCTTTGATTTCGACATCGTCTACAAGAAAGGCACCGAGATGCACATCGCGGACACGTTATCGCGCGCCCCGCGGGCCTCCTGTGTTCGCCACCCCTACGAAACAGAGGACTTGCTCGTACTGGCCGTCAATTTTATTCCCACCAAGCAGCTGCAGCTTTTGGCTGAGCACACCGCTGCCAATCCAGTTTTGCAACGGCTTGCGTCTGTGATTAAATCAGGATGGCCAACAAAGCGCTCCGCTGCACCGCCTGAAACACAGCCCTTCTTCCTGGTCCGTGACGAACTGGTGCTCCAGAATGGCGTTATCGTTAAGGGACATAAAGTGGTGGTCCCGTCCTCCCTGTTCGATTCTTACTACTGCGCAGCCCACAGCGGACACCCCGGGGTCGATGCAACACTCGCCCACGCTCAGTGCCAATTCTACTGGCCTGGAATGGCTAAATATATTCGAGACCGTGTTTCTGCCTGCTCCACGTGCAACAGTCTTGCTCCACATCAGCAGCGACAGCCCCTGCTGCAACAGCCCGCTCCTGCCTTGGCCTGGTCCTCGCTGGCTGCCGACATCTTCGAGTGGCGTGGTAACCACTACCTTGTCCTGGTCGACTCGTACTCAAACTGGTTCGAGGTGGATTTGCTGACATCCCTCACGTCGGAGATGGTGATCCGGAAGCTGCGGAAACACTTCTCCACGTTTGGGTCCCCTGTCAGGCTGCAGACTGACAATGGCAGGCAGTTTACCAGCCGTGAGTTCAAAAGTTTTGCTGACAAATGGAATTTTGTGCATTTCACCAGCAGCCCGGAGTACCCACAGAGCAACGGCCTTGCTGAACGGGCCGTCCGCAGCGCCAAGCTTCTGATGGAACAAGCGAGACTGTCTAACTCTGATTTGTATTTGGATCTCCTGAACTTCAGGAATGTTTCCAGAGATCCGGCCATGGGCTCCCCTGCTCAGCGTCTGATGTCCAGAACAACCAGATCTACCATCCCGATTGGCCAGCGCCGGCTGAAACCTCGGGTGCTGGAGCCTGCCTCTGTGCAGAGGCGCATTCAAGAGAAACATGACAGCCAGCGGCGTTCCCACGATCGGTCGTGCAGACCACTCGATCCTCTGTTGCCTGGACAGGTTGTTCGATTGCAAACCGCCAGTGGTCACTCCCGTCTGGCTACTGTGGTTGGGGTGGCCGACTCACCTCGTTCGTATCTGGTCGACTATGAGGGAACCATCTACCGTAGAAGCCGACAACACCTGCTTGCGGTTAATGAGCCGAAGCCGCAGGCCCCGGGCCCCTATGCCCCGCCGCTCTCATACCAGCAGCCGGCTCCTGTCCCAGCCAGCGTTCCCTGCATGCCTCGGTCCCCATATCGAGCGCCCGGTTCCCCTCTGCGCGGGTCACCTGTTGGCGGTCGCGGTTCTCCCTCTCCTGTTCCTCCAACCCCACCGCCCTTCCCTGGTTCCCCTGCTGTCTCGGGTCCCCCTGTTTTTTCTGCTCCTCCAGGGGAAGGGGGAGGCATCCGTACGCGCTCGGGCCGGATCAGCAAGCCACCTGTTCGTTATGGCGATTCTGTTTAATTCTGTTTAATTCTGTTGTAGTGACAACGGTCTGTTTCTTTTAAATTTTCTAAGGGGAAGGATGTAGATGGTTTTGCATGCAACCAATAACATAGTTACCTCAGTACCATTAACCCCGCCTAGTTAACATCAATCATAACGCCTTCCCCTTCCTGGATACGGTTCACTAGAAGAATGTAGCCAGTATTTGAGAATGTATGTAATACCTTGTGCTATCATTAAAATGTGTTGAACACTTTTAGAGTTTGTAAATTGCTTATCTACAGCCGTGGATATTCAGATGTGTTCTCATTAATTTCCGCTAGGGGTTCAATTATAAGAGCAAATAACAGAGGTGATAGTGAGCATCCTTGTCTATTACCCCTTGATAACTGGAATTTCGTAGATAATTAGTAACTAAAATGTTACTAGTTAATATTCTAGCCATAGGCTTATTATATAATAATTTAATCCATAGGATGAAATTCTCTCTCATTTGGAATTTTTGCAATACTTTAACCATGTAAGCCCATGCCACTTGTTCGAATGCCTTTTCTGCATCCTATGAAATAATTGATAATTATTTTTCTTCAGTTTTGTGTGAGTGCACTTTTTGCACTATGTCTGCAGTGAATTCGTGGGGATCTCGGTTCCCCTGTCTTCCTTCTTGAATGCCGATGATTCTTGAATTCTGACGCCTCTGACGTCCTTCCAATTCAGTACATTTTTCAGTTATTTTACTCGGTAAATCTGATAGGCATTGATTCTCTCTGATAAGTTGTTTACTCGTATTTGCACTTGTTGAAGCAATCTCCTCTAAATGGGTTATTGCTATATTCTGTTGGCTCAGTGATTTATCAATGGGATCCATCTGTCATTAAAACTGGACTCCATTGAGTTGATTTTGATATCCATCTCCTCAATCTGTTGAGCCAGCTTTTCTTCCGTTTTGTTCTTCCATGTGTCCAATAGGTCAAGGACGGTGGAGTTGATTTCTTCTTTTATTTCCTCTTTAAATTCTTCTTTAAATGTTTGAGTGTTCTTCTTTAAAGTTCAACTTCTCATTAAAATTCTTCAGTTGTTCCTTTATATTTTAAATTTCCTGAGATAGAATATTCCGAAGATCTTCTATCTCAGATTTTTTTAGTCTTTGGTTTCTTCCAAAACATCTTCTTGGGACAACATTGTACCTGAGCCCAAGACTTCAGTCGGGCCTACTTCTTACGGTGTTTTTTTAAGCTTAACGGGCCATTTTGTTGCCTTCGGTGCATAAACATACCACCGGAGTCGTGCGCCTGATGACGTCACTCATGCGTTGCAGGCAGCCGGTGCGGAAACCGCAGGTAGGTCCCGTTTTTTAGCGGATTTTCCTTGGAGCTAGTTGGCGCTGGTCTCTAGCCCTCCATAGCGCCACTGGGCGTCCAGAATTTGGAGATTCAAGGAGAAATTGTAAAGTTATATTTTAAAGGTGTAATTGAGAAGACAGTTTATCAAACTCACTAATTCGTATCTAATAGTTTTCCTAGACCAAAGAAAGATGGTGGGAGTCAGATTATTTTGGACCTGACAGGACTTAATCCGTTTGTGCAGTATAATCATTTAAAAATGGAAACATTTGCTAATGCCAAGCAATTGGTTTCCAGATGGTGTTATATGGCATGTATATTGCTCAGTGCCTGCTCATAAAGAGTATCAGAGATATTTGAAATTTATCTGGATGGGACAATTATGGTAATTTAAAGCACTGCCTAATGGGTTAACCTCAGCCTCTAGATTATTTACAAACCTGCTAAAACCAGTACTGGGGTTACTCCGGGCACAGGGTCATATTGTAATGGCTTCTTGTGATGACATCATAATAACTGGAAAAACACTTGTTGCAGCTGAGTTATCAGTTTCAGCTGTTAAAGGCATGGTTGAGAGATTGGGGTTTATCATCCATCCAGCTAAATCAAAATTGGTGCTGGTTAAAGTAATTGACTATTTGGGATTCACAGTTAATTCAACTCACATTTCTGTGACTCTGCCCAAGGGCAAGAGATTGGATTTATTTGAAGGCTGTATCAAGCTCTTGGGGGAGTAATCACCTTCAATTAAACAGGTGGCCAGCTTGATTGGCAAATTGGTAGCTGCCTTTCCAGCTGTGCAATATGGACCTTTGCATTACCTAAATTTACTGAGGGCAAAGGTACAGGCACTCAGAATACATGCAGGTCATTTCAACTGGCTTATGCAATTACCATCTTAAGCCATTGCTGAAGTACAGTAGTGGATAAGAAACATTTCAAATTGTTCTAGCAAAATTCTGATGGAAGCACCTTCAGTTGTTTTGCAGACTGATGTCAGAGCCCTAGGTTGGGGTGCTACTGATACCAGGTCTAGCTGTAGAGGCAGATGGAATATGCATGAGGCATGTATTCTCCAATCACATGGAATTAATTATTTAGAGCTTTTAGGAGCATTTTACGGGCTCAAGGCTTACTATATCACTAAGCATCACTTCAGCTTCAGATTGACAACACCACAGTAGTGGTGTATGTTAATCACATGGGTGGAATGAAGTTGATATCTTGTGATGGATTGGCTAACCTTTTTTGGCACTGGTGCATTAAAAAAAAATTTGGATTTCAGCCGTCTACTTGCCAGACAGATTAAATATAGTGGCAGGCACCAGGTCACGCAAATTCAATTACAACACAAAGTGGTTGTTGAATCATGATGTATTTAATGATATTGTTGTTCAGTATGGGATGCCAGTTATCGAATTGTTTGCATCCAGAATCAATCACCAGGTACCAAAGTATGTTTCATGGGAACCAGATCCAGGGGCAGTAGTGGTGGATGTGTTCTCACTACACTGGGGCGGAATGTTTTTATATGCATTTCCCCCGTTCTGCTTCATCAGTCGGTGCTTGACCAAATTCAGGAGTTTTGGTGGTACCTGACTGGCCTACACAGCCATGGTTCCCTCTCATTTTGGACATTATTAGAGACATAGAAACATAGAAAATAGGTGCAGGAGGAGGCCAGCATCGCCATTCATTGTGATCATGGCTGATCGTCCGCTATCAATAACCCGTGCCTGCCTTCTCCCCATATCCCTTGATTCCACTAGCCCCTAGAGCTCTATCCAACTCTCTCTTAAATCCATCCAGTGATTTGGCCTCCAGTACCCTCTGTGGCAGGGAATTCCATAAATATACAACTCTCTGGGTAAAAAGGTTTTTTCTCACCTCAGTCTTAAATGACCTCCCCTTTATTCTAAAACTGTGGCCCCTGGTTCTGGACTCATCCAACATTGGGAAAATTTTTCCTGCATCTAGCTTGTCCAGTCCTTTTATAATTTTATGTTTCTATAAGATTCCCCCTCATCCTTCTGAACTCCAGTGAATACAAGCCTAGTCTTTTCAATCTTTCCTCATATGACAGTCCTGCCATCCCAGGGATCAATTTTGTGAACCTACGCGGCACTGCCTCAATCACAAGGATGTCCTTCATCAAATTAGAAGACTAAAACTGTACACAATACTCCAGATGTGGTCTCACCAGAGCCCTATACAACTGCAGAAGAACCTCTTTACTCCTATACTGAAATCCTCTTGTCATGAAGGCCAACATTCCATTACCTTTCTTCACTGCCTGCTGTACCTGCATGCCATCTTTCAGTGACCGGTGTACACAGCCTATTATGGTGGCTCCAAAAAGTCATGATCTATTGGTGCACCCTGTGACTGGAGATCAACACCCGTTGTATGATCGTGTTAATTTGTTAATTCGTAGATTTTAAGAAGGCCATACCTGGGTCTGGGATTATCCAATCATACCGTGGATGTCATCACATTGTCCTGGAGGGATGGTACGAAAAAGCAGTACATCTCTCATGTCAGGAAATGGGAGGAGTTTTGTTTACATGGGAACATTACATACCACACAGCTTCAATTCCAGATGTGCTTGAATTTCTGTCCAAGTTACATTTCAATGAAGGGTTGAGCTATAGTGTCACCAATAGTGCCAGGAGTACCCTGTCATCATACCTATGCCGGTGGTTGGATCTTCAGTCTGTAGGATCTCATCTGTTAATATCCAGATTTATGAAGGGTGTTTTTAATTCCAATCCCCCCAGACCTAGGTACTCTGAAATCTGGGATGTGAGCATGGTACTGACGCTGCTTCGTCAGTGGGGTACAGCCACATCCTTGTCATTGCCAAAGATTACCCTAAAGTTGGTTATGCTCATGGCACTGGTATCAGCACAAAGGGTTCAGACTTTGCACAAACTACATCTGGACAGGATGGTGTCATCAGGGAATGACCTTATATTTTACTCTATGACCTAATTAAACAAATCAGACCAGGGGTGTCAGGATTCAAGCTTGTACAGTCAGCATATTCCAGGGATTTACGGCTGTGTGTAGTGGAGCACTTGAGGCGCTATATCGAGGTCACAAAGAGCCTCAGAGGCTCCGAAGTAGAATTGTTTATTAGCCACAAAAAGCCACATATGCAAGTGTCCGTTCAGACAATTTCAAGATGGTTGAAAAAGTGCTGGGTTGTGCAGGAGTTAATACTGACAATTTTAAATCTCACTCCACCAGGGCAGCATCAACAGCAAGGGCAATGGACGTCTCTCTAGACTATATCCTCGCAGCCGCAGGATGGTCAAATGAATTGATTTTTCAGATGCAACTGTGGCAGATTAAAGCATTGCCTAATGGGTTAACTTCAGCCACCAGGCTATGTACCAAATTGTTAAAGCCGGTGCTTAGGCTGCTTAGAGCTCAAAAACACATTGTTATGGCATATCTGGATGATATTCTAATCATAGGAAAAACACTGAAATTGGCTAAATTAGCTGTTTCAGTCACAAAACTCATATTTGAGAAGTTGGGGTTTATCCATCCAGTTAAATCCAAGTTGATACCAACTAGAGTTATTAATTATTTGGGGTTTACCATTAACTCTATTAATATGTCTGTGACTCTGCCCTGGGGCTAGAGATTAGAATTAATAGAATCCTGTAACAACCAGCTATTCGACAGGTGGCTAACGTAATTGGCAAATTAGTGGCTGCCTTTCCAGCTGCACAATTTGGGGCTTTGCATTCGTCACCTCCAACGCGACCCCTCCACTCGCCACATCTTCCCATTTCCCCCCCTGTCTGCCTTCCGCAAAGACCGCTCCCTCCGCAACTCCCTCGTCAATTCTTCCCTTCCCTCCCGCTCCACTCCTTCCCCGGGCACTTTCCCTTGCAACCGCAAGAGATGCTACACTTGTCCCTTCACCTCCCCCATCCACTCCTTTCAGGGACCCAAGCAGTCATTCCAAGTCCGACAGAGGTTCACCTGCACCTCCTCCAACCTCATCTACTGCATCCGTTGCTCCAGATGCCAGCTGATCTACATCGGTGAGACCAAGCGGAGGCTGGGCGATCGTTTCGCCGAACACCTCCGCTCGGTCCGCAATAACCAACCCGACCTCCCGGTGGCTCAGCACTTCAACTCCCCCTCCCACTGCGTATCCGACCTCTCGGTCCTGGGCCTCCTCCACGGCCAGAGTGATCAACACCGCAAGTTGGAGGAACAGCACCTCATATTCCGCTTGGGGAGTCTGCATCCTCTGGGCTTAAACATTGAATTTTCTCAATTCTGTTAACCCAGACTGCCTCCCCCCACCTCTCCCTCAGCCCTCTGGCCCTGACATTCCTTCTCCATCTCCCCCCCCCCCTCCCCAGTCGCACTAGCTTCTCATTTTCACACCACAAACAGCTTACAATGGCCTGCTTCCTTTGTCACCAATACTTTTTTGCATATCTTTCACTCATTGTTCCTTATCTCTCCACATCACTGTTTATATCTCTCGTTTCCCTGATCCCTGACCAGTCTGAAGAAGGGTCTCGACCCGAAACGTCGCCTATCTCCTTCGCTCCTTAGATGCTGCTGCACCCGCTGAGTTTCTCCAGCTTTTTGTGTAACCCTCGATTCTCCAGCATCTGCAGTTCCTTCTTTAACTACTTCTCATAAAGATCATTTGGTTGTTCTAAGGTTGCTAATCTTTCTGTAGCTTAGGTTCAGCAACTAGTCTGTGGCTTCATACAGCTGCTCTGAAGATTGACGTGCATGCGGCTGGCGGGCTCTTCATGTCTTCCCTCACTTCAACTTCTCATAAAATAAAGATCAAAATCCAAACGGTAAGTTCTTGATTAATCTTTCTATTTTGATACATTTATACCCAGCCAATTCACCAACAAACCTGTATGTCTTTGGAGTGTGGATGGAAACCGAAGACCTCGGAGAAAACCGACGCAGATCACGGGGAGAACGTACAAACTCCACATAGGCAACGCCCGTAGTCTCTAGCACTGTAAGACAGAAGCTCTTCTGCTGTGCACGGTGCTGCCCAGCCTTGGTTGGCAGCCCATCCACCAGCTGAGACCTTCATCTCTTTCATCTCCACCCATAGGCTGTGGGAAATGTGTCTAGAAATCAACTTTCGTGACCCATGTCCTGGAACTACATGACATTTTGCACAGATTTAGATAGAATATAATTGAGAAGGAAGTCATAACTTGTCAGTGCCAAAAGTTGCACATTAATTAATTAAACTAATTAGAAAATGAGATTGAAAAAGTAAACGCCATCTAGTGTTCAATGCCCATATTACACCACGGGGAGCCTATTTCCGTATTGCAGTCTCTTTAAACCATATAATATTATACCATTTTTTTTAATGAGACTGCTGCAGAGGTCCTCTAGAACCAACCTAATTAATGGGTGAGTGCAGTTCCTGTAGGTTTCCCCGTTTACTGAACCCCACTGACTGCCAGTGTGCAAAGTGGGGGTCACAGCCATAGTGGGACTGGGGCAATGCCCGGCTGGGGGAAGGCTAAGGCAGGAAAATGCCTAACCCTAACTCTGACTTGCACCCCTTCCAGAGCTGCCCACGGCTGGAGCTGGAGCCGCTTTGGGACCGCCTGCGGGCTCTGTACGTGTGGCCCGCTGTGGCTCCGTACGCACGTCCACCTCGGCCAGCATGCCCTTCTGGTGGTGATGATGGTGGGGAGCAGCAATGCCCTGAACGCCGCCTTCAGCACCGCCATAGCGCCGGCTCCGTCAGACCGCCCGCTCGCTTGCGGCAACCTGACAGCCCGACTGACCCCTCACCGCACCCACTGGAGGCATGGCTCAATGCTCACCAACCCAGCGGAGGCTCGGACCACGCACATCAACCCAATGGAAGCCTGGCCCAACTCTCACCACCCACCTGCGGCCCGACGGCCCGACGGCCCAACCGATCCTCCACAGCATCCATTGGCCTAGCAACAAGCCCGACTGACTGACCCTAACCATAGCTGTACATTTGTTATTTAACATTTTTTATTTTATAGTTCATATTGTAACTTTACAAAGATAAATCAATTGAGAAACAAAATTAACAGCAACCTTTATTACTTGGAAACCTTGTTATTGTTTTGTTGTCATGAGGAGGCAGCCATGATCCCAGGGTCCTCGCTGCCTAGCGACCATAAAACAAAGCGCGGGATTGGTCAATTCGTGTCCCACCTCAATGTCAAACGTGCATTGATTGGGCAATTACTACTCAGAAAATTTGAGGTCTTTCTAATATTTCTTAAAAATGTGCAGGTTTTGGTCTTGATGAGTTTCAGGTATGATTTATATAATATTTGTACACAATATGTTAAAAATTTAGGTAGTTCCATGAGTTGGTTCACGAACCTGAACGAAAAGCTCCTCGGCCCACAGCCTACCAGCCATAATTGCTGAGAGTACACCTGTAAAATGCATCAACCTTCGTTAACAACATCCCTGTATCTCTACCACCTGGATGGACAAGGACACCAAGGGCAGGGAATTGACATCAGCTCCATTATCCTTTAAGTTACTCACCAAACCAACACAACTCTGGGTCATTTTCCTAGAAATCCTTGCCTAACCTTTCTCCTGGATAATTAAGGATGGGGTATAAATATTGTCCCAGCCATTAATATCTCCTCTGGGAGATGCAACATTTTTTACTACATGCTGGCTGTGATTACTGGAAGAACAACTCTCTAAGTAATTGCACAGCCATTTGTATGATTTCTTAGTTTGCCAGAAAAAAAGTTAAAGGTACCTGAAATTAATCAAATGTCCAGAGATTATTTGCCACAATGATAGAGCATATTCAATGCCTTATGCTGATTGTGGTGCTTAAAACACTCCTTTCTCAAGGTATTTCATACAGTATATTATATTTTCTTCCAACATACAAGATGAAGTTTATTTGATCCTAAAGGATCCTTTAGTGGTTTTCAGATCAAATCCTAACAATCCTATCTCCCTACTTATTTCCCTTTAACCAGGAAGGTAGTGGAACAGAACGCAAGAGAATCACGAGAGTCGAGTGTTTAATTGTCATCTACACCAAAAACAGAACAAAAATATTTCATACTAATATATCACACTTGCAGCAGCATAACAGGTCTGTAAACACAATGCCCATAGATAACATAATAAACAAAAAACAAATCAATAAATTGAAAAAAAACATTTGTGCAAAACAAAAGGCCATTTCCTAGAGTTACCAAGGTGGTTTGTAGTTCGTAATTCAGTTGGCTTTGTAGTGTTCAAGAGCCTGTTGGTTGTTGGGAAGAAGTTGTTCCTGAACCTGGTGGTCACAGTTCTCAGATTCCTATACCTTCTTCCCAATGGCAGGAGAGAAATTAGAGCGTGGTTAGGGTGGTGTGGGCCCTTAATGATGCTGGTAGTCTTTTGGAGTCAGCACCTCCTATAGATCCCTCAGTGGTGGTGAGGTCAGTACCCATGTTGGACAGGGCAGTGTCCATTGACATATTGTAATCCCCTTTGTTCCTGTGCATCCAAGTTGCTGAACCAGGCCGTGATGCAACCTGCCATTATGAACTCGACTGTACATCTGTAGAAGTTCAAGAAAGTTTTCATCAACATACCAAATCTTCTCAAGCTTCTAAGGAAGTAGAGATGTTGATGGGCTTTCTTTATGATTGCATCAATGTGCTGGGTGCAGCATAGATTTAGTTTGGTTTAGTTTAGAGATACAGCACGGAAACAGCCCTTTGGATCACTGTGTCCATGCTGACCAGTGATCCTCACACACTAACGCTATCCTACCCACACCAGGGACAATTTACAATTACACCAAGCCAATTACTCTACAAACCTGTACATCTTTGGTAGACTAATATGCTGGAGAAACTCAGCAGGTGAGGCAACATCTAAGAAGCGAAGGAAATAGGCAATGTTTCAGGCCGAAACCCATCTTCAGATCTTCAGAAATATGCGAATAGGAACTTGAAGTTCTTGCCCTCAGTAATGAAAGGTGAATATTTCTGCAAAAATTACAGCCAGTTGGCCCATGCAGGTTTTGAGATCATGAACAGATATACCGTCAAGTCCAGACACTTTCCAAAAGCTCCCCCTCTAAATCCTTCTATTGTTTTTCATTAATTACCATGCATGGTCATTATCTTGCCCAAATCTGGATGTCTGTGGCCTGTAGACTGGTCATTTTGATATACTGCAAATACAGTAATCTACAAAGCTTTATGTCAGCAGGAATTTTATTCATCATAAATCACTTGAAATGTACAATTGTTGTTCCAGTCTTGAAATATATTGTTTCTGGAAAAATCTTGAAATTCCCAAGATTAGTACCATATGGACGGTGGCTGTTGCTACGAACAACTGGTTAGGCTGTGGCAACCTTTTGGAAAATACCGTTGAAGATGGTCTGTGCCAACCGATTACATCACTTTCACCCACAACATGCCCATGGTGGAAATGTCATCTATAACAATATATTTGGCAAAGCTTTGCATTGAAATCAATTTTAAACTGGTTGCTCAAGATATATTGACATTCTTCCAAATATGAAATATGTTTCTGTCATTGTTAAAACCATTTGGATTAGCTTTGTTTCCTAACTTACTAACCATTTGGATTAGCTTAGTAACACATTTTGTGTTAAGCACTTTTCTACCAAGATAGCCCACATAGATTGTGTCAACATTTCAGTACAACAAATGCCGTGTGCTGTGTCTCTTACATCCACTTTCTTCCATTCAGTGGCTAGCATTCAGTGGCTAGCATGAATGAGTAGATGACATAGTTGCGCAGTGGTAGAGTTGCTGTCTTACAGCACTTACATCGCCGGGTTCCATCCTGACTACGGGTGCTGTCTGTACGGATTTTGTTTCCGAGATTTTCGGTTTCCTCCCACATTCCAAAGACATACAGGTTTTGGTAGGATAATTGGCTTGGTGTAAGTGTAAATGGTCGGTGCAGACTTGGTGTGCTGAAGGGCCTGTTCCCACGCAGTACCTCTAAATTAAACTAAACTAAACTAAAGTCAACTAAACTAAACTAAACCAATGAAAGTAAACAGAACTTGTACTTGCATAACAGTTTCATGTTTTGAAATGCTTCAGGTATATACTTTATCTGTATATAATGTGTCCTGACTATTGGAGGCAAACACTGCTACTATCGAGCACCAGCAGCAACCAGCAAACACTATCACAGAGAATAGAATGTTTTTGATGGATTTGGCTGAGAAACACCGTTGTCTGAACCACCACAACGACTCCTTTGGCTTATTTAATTATCAACAAGAATCATCAATCCATACATGGAGCAACCAATGGTTAGGGTGTGAGTAAAAAGCTAAACTTAAGAGACTTAGTAGAAATTCAAATATAATTTTAATTCACTGCTCATCCCTTTAAATTTAGTCTTAAAGAGGCCTGAAACGCTTCACCTTGTATGTCTATAAGTCTTCTGGTCACCTGTACTATTCCAATAGAAGATTGCCCAAACCTCTGAAATAATAATATGATACAATATAATAGAACTTTATTTATTGCAGAAGGGAAATTGATCTGCTAACCAGGGCCGGATTTACGCATAAACTAGACAAGCTTAAGCTTAGGGCCTCGAGATCTAGGGCCTCTACTCGCTCCACCAAGGTGTATAAAACTTTTGAGATAGTGGCGTTGTTACAAAATCTACCATCAGCGGCGCTGTGCGATAGTGGCATTGTTACAAAACCTACCATCAGCGGCGCTGTGCTTGCGATTCCGGAGGCTTTGGTGGTGTGGGGGGGGAGGGAGTAAAACACAGGGGAGGTATATATTCGTTGTGGAGAGGAATTTGCTCCACAGATCTTTGGATCATTGGAAGTGCCGGACAAAGCAAAATGTATGTAGTTTATTTAACCCTTTTCCCCCGCCGAACCTCCCCGGCACACTGGGGGCCTACCCACCTCGCCGGCGCACTGGAGGCCTACACACATCACATCCACACTGGGGCCTACCCACCTCGCATCCGCACTGGAGGCCTACCCACCTCACATCCACACTGGGGCCTACCCACCTCGCCGGCGCACTGGAGGCCTACACACATCACATCCACACTGGGGCCTACCCACCTCGCATCCACACTGGGGCCTACCCACCTCACCGTGCACTGGGGCCTACCCACCTCACATCCACACTGGGGCCTACCCACCTCGCATCCACACGGGCGCCTACCGACCTCAGATCCACACTGGGGCCTACCCACCTCGCATCTGCACTGGGGCCTACCCACCTCACATCCGCACTGGGGCCTAACTACCTCGCATCTGCACTGGGGCCTAACCACCTCACATCCGCACTGGGGCCTACCCACCTCGCATCCACACTGAGGCCTACCCACCTCACATCCGCACTGGGGCCTAACCACCTCGCATCCGCACTGGGGCCTACCCACCTCACATCCACACTTGGGCCTACCCACCTCGCATCCACACTGGGGCCTACCCACCTCACATCTGCACTGGGGCCTACCCACCTCGCCGCCACACCTGGCCAACCCACCTCGCATCCACACTGGGGCCTACCCACCTCGCATCCACACTGGGGCCTACCCACCTCACATCCACACTGGGGTCTACCCACCTCGCATCCACACTGGGGCCTACCCACCTCGCATCCACACTGGGGCCTACCGACCTTGCCGCCGCACCTGGCGTACCCACCTCGCACTGGGCCCACCCAATATTGCTGCCGCACCTGGCCCATCTAACATTGCTAAACCACGCCGCCCCACTGACGATCCACCCACATCTGCACTGGGGCCTACCCACCTCGCCGCCACACCTGGCCAACCCACCTCGCCTCCACACTGGGGCCTACCCACCTCGCATCCACACTGGGGCCTACCCACCTCGCATCCACACTGGGGCCTACCCACCTCGCATCCACACTGGGGCCTACCCACCTCACATCTGCACTGGGGCCTACCCACCTCGCCGGTGCACTGGAGGCCGACCCACCTCGCATCTGCACTGGGGCCTACCCACCTCGCATCCGCACTGGGGCCTACCCACCTCGCATCCGCACTGGGGTCTACCCACCTTGCATCCACACTGGGGCCTACCCACCTCACATCCACACTGGGGTCTACCCACCTCGCATCCACACTGGGGCCTACCCACCTCGCATCCACACTGGGGCCTACCGACCTTGCCGCCGCACCTGGCGTACCCACCTCGCACTGGGCCCACCCAATATTGCTACCGCACCTGGCCCATCTAACATTGCTAAACCACGCCGCCCCACTGACGATCCACCCACCGGGACCTCCCACGCATCACCTGCCGACCCGGACTCTACTGCCCATGGACTCCTACCGTCGGGTCCGCCGACCCTCGCCACTACCCCTCCCTCCAACAGCCCGCAGCCGTCGCCTTACCTGCAGCCTGGACTCAATACTGGGTCTGAAGCCTCCACGCTGCTGATTCCCACTCCCCTGGGTTTGACTGCACTGGATCCTAGTAGCTCTCACCCTGGTAACCTCAGTGGCTGATCCACTGGGTCTTCCCCATCCCCCTCAAACTATGTGACCCCTGCCTGCTCTTCCCCACCCACACTACAGTCTTCATGCCTCTGTCCTCCCTGACCACCCCCCCCCCCCCCCCACCAAACATCGCCTCGGCTTCAGTCCACTCACCTGCCTTCCTCTGGCCCCAACCCCCATCCCTGCCATGTGTTCACCATCCCCCTGACCTCCCCCTCTCCGACACCAAATGGTCGGTCCTCAGCAGAGGCCTTACCTTTGTCTCCCTCAGTCCCCACGTCAATGAGTTCCACGCCTTGGAGCTCTTCTACCATCACCTCCGCCTCACAGCTTTCATCCATGTGAAGGAGTCCTCGCCCCCTATTGATGATCCCTTTTCCCGTCTCCAACAAACCCCCTCGTGAACCCCCCCTTCATGGCCTTCCAGCTTTAGACCTTTTTATCCAAAACTGCCGGCGAGGCATCAACCACCTCAACTTCTCCACTTCCTTATCTCATGCCAATCTCTCACCCCTGAACGTATTGCCATCAACTCACTCCTCCAGACTGGGTTATCAAATCCGCCGACAAGGGAGGTGGCATGGTAGTCTGGCGCGTCGATCTCTACAAAGCTGAGGCCACGCGCCAACACCTCCTCCTACTTACCCCTGGACCATGACCCCACAGACGAGCACCAGGCCACCATCTCTAGCACCATCACTGACTTCATCAACTCCGGCTCCCTGCCCCGCCGAGCCTCCAACCTCATCGTTCCCCAGCTCCGCACGGCCCGATTTTACCTTCCCCCCAAAATCCACAAACCTGACTGTCCTGGTAGACACATTGTCTCTGCCTATTCGTGCCCCACCAAACACATTTCCACATACCTTGACTCCATCCTATCCCCCTGGCTAGATCCCTCCCTATCTATGCTCAAGGCACCTCTCCATCGTCTCTGGGCATTCCATTCTCCAGGCCCCCATCTCTCATCTTCACCATGGACGTCCAGTCACTCTACACTTCCATCCCCCACCAGGATGGTCTCAAAGCCTTCCGGTTCTTCCTTGACCGCAGAATCAACCTATACCCGTCCACTGATACTCCTCCGCCTAGCGGAGTTGGTCCTTACCCTCGTTTGACTCCTCCCATTTCCTCCAAATACAATGCCTCTTTGTCGGGTACGTCGAACAATCCTTTCTCGAGGCGTACCAGGGCCCCATCCCCAACCTCTACCTCCATTACATCAGCGATTCCTTTGGTGGTACCTCCTGCACCCACACACAACTGACTGACTTCATCCGCTTCACCACTAACTTCCATCTGGCACTCAAATACAACTGGACCATTTCCAACACTTCCCTACCATTTCTTGACCTCGCTATCTGCATCACAGGTGATAGACATCTGACCGACATCCATTATAAACCCACTCTCCCATGGCTACCCACCCTGCTTCCTGTAAGGACTCCATCCCCTACTCCCAATTCCTCCATCTACGCCGCATCTGCTCCCAGGATGAGGTGGTTCACACCATTGCATCAGAAATGTCCTCCTTGTTCAGGGAACGGGGGTTCCCCTCCCCTACTATAGATGAGGCTCTCACCAGGGTCTCTTCCATACCCCGTAACACTGCTCTCTCTCCCCATCTCCCCACTTGTAACAAGGCAGAGTCCCCCTAATCCTCACCTTTCACCCCACTAGCCGTCACGTACAACAAAGTCCTCCGTCATTTTCGACACCTCCAACATGACTCCACCACTCGCCACGTCTTCCCATCTCCACCCCTGTTTGCTTTCCGCAAAGACCGCTCCCTCCACAACTCCATGGTCAATTCATCCCTTCCCTCCCGCACCACCAGAAGTCCACAGGCTGAGCAGGGCGGAGATTCACGCTGGCGGCCATCGGCATAGGGATCCCAGGGCTCCACGATGTTGAAATCAGCACGGCCTGAGGCTGGGAGCTCTGTAAACCACAGTTCCATGATGTTGAAGCAACAGGCCCAACACTCCAGAGCTTCAAACGGCGATCCAGGTAAGGCATCGCCTGCTCCATGGTGAATCCAATATGTATTTTTAAACCAACTGTTTAATGACAACATACAGTAGGATCTAAAAGTGTCACACTGTCACTATCAGGTAGTCATGGTCCTCTAGTCGTGGGGATGGGGGATTGGGAGGGAGAGTGGGCCTCACAAGTGAAATAGCTTAGGGCCTCTCTTCATCTAAATCCGGCCCTGCTGCCCACAGTCATAAAAACACAAAAACACAAAGTACATGAAACATGAAATTAAAGTGAAAGTGGAAAGGATTTGGAATGTGAGATTCTGTACAGCATCTTGCTGGAACCAGTTTTGCTGAAGGCACTCCTCAGGTTGATCAGTCTGTAATGGAGAGGGTCTGTATTGTTCAGGATGCTCCACAGTTTCTCCAAGACCATCTCCCATGAATCCAACCCCGCCCAGGACGGAGCCAGACTTCCTGATGAGTTTGTTAATCCTATTGGCGTCTGCAGCCCCAGCACACGTCAGCGAAGAAGATGGCACTGGCTACCACCGATTGGTTGAACATCTGCAGCATCTTACTGCAGACGTTGAAGAATTGGAGCCTTCTAAAAAAGTACAGCCAGCTCTGTCCCTTCTTGTGCAGGGCCTCAGCGTTCCAGTTTACTGTCCAGGTACACTCCCTGGTAAACTGCACATCCACACCATTGATGGAGACAGTGGACAGGGGTGTTCCTCTCCTCCTAAAGTCCACCACTAACTCCATAGTCTTGTCGGTTGGTTACACAAAAAGCTGGAGAAACTCAATGGGTGCAGCAGCATCTAAGGAGCGAAGGAGATAGGCGACGTTTCGGGTCGAGACCCTTCTTCAGACTGGTCAGGGATCAGGGAAACAAGAGATATAGACAGTGATGTGGAGAGATAAAGAACAATGAATGAAAGGTATGCAAAAAAGTATTGATGATAAAGGAAACAGACCATTGTAAGCTGTTTGTGGTGTGAAAATGAGAAGCTAGTGCGACTGGGGTGGGGGGGGGGGAGATGGAGAAGGAATGTCAGGGCCCGAGGGCTGAGGGAGAGGTGGGGGGGCGGGGGGGGAGGGGGCATTCTGGGTTAACAGAATTGAGAAAATTCAATGTTTAAGCCCAGAGGATGCAGACTCCCCAAGCGGAATATGAGGTGCTGTTCCTCCAAAAATCCTTAGTCTTGTCAGTGTTGAGCTGCAGGTGATTCAACTCACATCATTCAACAAAGTTGTTGACCACACCTCTGTATTCAGCTTCCCTCCCCTCACTGATGCAGCCCACAATTGCAGAGTCATCTGAAAACTTCTGCAGGTGGCAGGAGTCCGAGTTATATCTGAAGTCTGAGGTATAGATGGTGAACAGGAAGGGAGAAACGGCCATCCCCAGAGGGGCCCCTGTGTTTCTCACTACCATGTCCGAGCTACAGTTCTGCAACCTGACGGCGGTCTCAACCCCCATCTTTGTTTGGTAAACAAACTGCAGGGGATCCAGGTAGGGTTTAACTAGGTGAGTGAGCACCAGCGTGATCTCTTGTGTGATGTCAGCACCATCAGTCTGCAGTCATTGGAGGAGCTGCGGCGCTGATCACTGATCCTGGATTTCTACCACTCCCTACTCTTTCCTGATCTTTTTGTAAAAGGGAGATCCAAGCTGTTCCAGAAAGAACTGCAGACGCTGATAAAATCGAAGGTAGACACAAAATGCTGGAGAAACTTAGTGGGCGAGGCAGCATCTGTGGAGAGAAGGAATTGGCAATGTTTCAGGTCGAGACCATTCTTCAGTCTGTGCCAACCTTCCAAGCGGTTCCATTTTTGTTCACTTATGAGGAATTGGTACAATAGGATACAGAACCATGGTGGGGAAGTATGTTATGTTACAGATCAGGTATAATCCACTTGAGTGGGGAACAGCTATCTGAGAAGGTAAGAAATTTCTACGCACCTTGGCGCAAAATGACTGGCCTTATCTTGAAGTTTTGTCCTTAGAGCAGGAGATAATGTAGATGCTTTATGTTATTCATCAGGGTTTTCTCAGCAAAACTTTTGAAATGTATTGAGTCTGGCCCAATGTGATCTTGCGTCAGGCCATAATTCAACAGGGTACCCCATTGGAATCCAAATCTTAATATTCTCTCATCCCACCAATTTATAGCTGTAAACACTGGGGCCTTGAACCAGTGAACCATCAATGTTTTATGTTTTTCTTATTCAGTTCAAGAAATGTGAAGCATTTTATTAGTAAGTAATTTATTAGTATGGACTATTTTCCCAGAATGTTTTTGGCTAGCAACCGATATTTCTTACGCAATTCAAGTTGAGAGCCCAAACAGAGCGGGATTAATTTACAATTATATAACCTAATAAGGGAATCATGGCGTTGAGAGACTTTAATATTTCATTAGATTTAATTTGTATTTAATGGTGAAATAAGAAATAAAATATGCAGTAATGTGCATTTTATAATATTCATTATTCAGAAATAATTGTTGCATATAATTTAAACTATCCATTTGACCTACACTACATTTCTCAGCTTGTCAATAAATATTCAGTTAATATTTGTTTCTTCTCTATACAGTAAGAGGATGCAAAATGTGATGGTTTTCCCAAATAAATTATGATTGCTGATGTTTGAATTGATTAACTGTCATCACATAAGTTCACCAGCACTGTCCCAGAAATGAACTTGGTTTTCCCTCAGAACTTTTTCTAAGGAGAAATTGTTTTTTACTTTGGACGTTGCATGTGATGACCTATTTATTCCATGTACTTTACACCCAGCAGCTCAAACTCTTGGGTTGTTCTTGTGCTTAGATCTCCTTTTCCTGACCCACAACTCCCTTTCATGGTTTCCAACCAGATGTGTTGGACGTTCCCTACTCCTCTTGTATTGGACACCACTCAGCTGGTTGGCAGGTTGAACATCAGTAGCGGAAGTCTCGGCACTGATGCTATCATCTGATACGTGGGGGCCAGGACTAATTGAGGAAGGTGTGCTTGTGGCATCTGCATGGGGATTTTCCAGTCTTATTATATGTAAATACAGGCGCCTGTCCAAAATTCAGACATTTCTATTCATTCCCCCTTCACTAAGAAATCTGAACAATCTGGATTGATCTCATTCTATATATGTTCCCACCTGTATCACACACTTGTGTTTCTTCCAGGATCCTGTGGTCAAGTGTGACTTCAGAAAATTATCTGTAATCATTAAACAATAGGGAGAGTTAAGGGGCTGAAGAGCTCGCAGAAAAACTGATGAGGTGATTAGAATCATGAAGTTTGGCAAGCTCTTTTGTAAGCTCTAGAGTCATAGAATCATAGAGTGATACAGTGTGGAAACAGGCCCTTTGGCCCAACTTGTCCGCACTGTCCAACATGTCCCAGCCACACTAGTCCCACCTGCCTGCACTTGATCCATAACCCTTCAAACCTATTCTAGGTTCTAGTTAGAGATGTATTAATTGTAGATTGTACCACTGAAACACGAGGGAGCATGCATGGAATCGAAGGGAGCAGAGAAAAGGGATGCAGAACTGAAGCAGATTGAGAGGTACGATGAAGCAGAGAGATTAGTAAGTCAATTTCTTTCCAGCGGGCCGCTCCGATAGCGAACCCAAGGTAGCAATGGAGGAAGAGGTGACTCCAATTATAACGCCGATCACCTGAGTCACATGGGAGCCAGTTGGAGCTCCATTGGAGCTCTAGAAGGGAATAAGGACAGAGTCACTAGCAGGTGCAACCTGTCTGGTAAGTTAAAGATGATGCCAACAGAGCACCTATTTGCACAGCTCGACCCGGTCGACTGCTGAAGGAAGCAACCTGTCAACCGCAAGTCGGGGCAAAATCAAAGCCAAGTCTTGTCGGATGATTTGATTTGGGACATCTATGGCAGATGTAATTGGACATTTGTCTCAATCAAAACATCTGATGAATCAGATGGTGGCACAAATGCTCCATGATACGAAGACATGTCAGGCAGCAGCTCCTGATTCCGGGTTGCAATATTCCTCCCACTCGTATGAAAAGAGTGATGGAGATGGTGCCAAAGTATATGCACATATGCATGAAGCAGCTCCTGACTCCGAACATAACCCGAACATGACTATGTGCTGGGATCCCATGCTGTAATGCATGCTGTACGACAATCGCATGAGGAAAAGCTGTGTGCTCTTGCCTCTAAAATTGCTGCTCCCTCGGGGACGGACAAGCCACTACAAGAGAAGTTAGCCAGCGGCATCAGCTATCTAACAGAAATGACAAGCATGATAGACAGAGTCTGCAAATGGAACTTGGCTGAAACTCCAACAAAGGAAATCGACCTGGGGTTCAAGACGCTAGTTAGAAAGGTATCGTTATTAACCTCCGTAATCACCGAAATGATGCAGTTTGTCTGCCCAGCTTGGGTTTAGAAACATAGAAACATAGAAAATAGGTGCAGAAGTAGGCCATTCGGCCCTTTGAGCCTGCACCGCCATTCAATATGATCGTATAACCATATAACAATCTGATCATCCAACTCAGTATCCTGTACCTGCCTTCTCTCCCCCTGATCGCTTTAGTCACAAGGGCCACATCTAACTCCCTCTTAAATATAGCCAATGAACTGGCCTCAACTACCTTCTGTGGCAGAGAATTCCAGAGATTCACCACTCTCTGTGAAAAAATGTTTTTCTCATCTCAGTCCTAAAAGATTTCCCCCTTATCCTTAGACTGTGACGCCTTGTTCTAGACTTCCCCAACATCGGGAACAATCTTCCTGCATCTAGCCTGTCCAACCCCTTAAGAATTTTGTAAGTTTCTATAAGATTTTACTTCGGAGTCACGTGAGTGTCTGCGTGAAGAAGCCCCGCGAGGCACATGCGCGTCATTACGTCCGACGCATGTCGCACTGACGGGCTGGAGAGCTCAGCTCCACCAGCGGTAAGTAGTAACCCGCAGGTAAATCAATGTTAAACCTTTCCTGCGAGTATTTTTAAAACTCTGTAAGTCTGGCTCACAGAGCCAGCTAGAGTTGGTAATATGGAGATATTGTTAATATAAACTGTGGTAATAGGATGGAACGCGCGGGGACTGCGGTTACCGCTTGTAGGTCGGGTCGGGAGATAACGGCTGCTCTAAAGCCGGCTCCATGATCACCCCAATTTAGATCGGGTTTGGAGATAACGGCTGTGCTAATGCCGGCTCCAATACCCCCAACTGTTCTACTGGCTGCTCAACTGCCTTCATCAATTTCCAGTGCTTCAGGGCACACAGGAATACCAAAATAAAGTACTCTCAGGCTCATTTGTCTCATGAGTTTGATGATGTGGAAGACTCCCTCCTTTTAATTTAAAGATATGGGGATGGCTCAACCAAATGGGAAAATGCTCCAAATTTAAACAGCCATGGAAAATTTCAATTAGGGTAGAATGCCCTAGGATTCCCCACACAGCCTCTCGCAGAGGTCCATACAGCGAAGAAGAAAACACCGTTTATGGATAACAGTGGGAATCTTCCTCTCCAGCACATTAACTATATAACAATTACAGCATGGAAACAGGCCCTCTCGGCCCTTCCAGTCCATGCCGACATTGTTTAGGGCTGGAAGAGATCTCCCTAGAGCATGACTCGGGAGAAGCAGGGCAGGAGGAATCTGACTCTGAAGCTGGTGTCACTGCTTATGTGCACACACCAGAGCACACAAGCCATGCTCCAGTTGTCCCGGACGTAGCGTTAAACTTCGCTCAACCCGGAAGGGACTGGTGAGGCTATCGAGAAAACTCTAGCCGCCAATGTAACTTACATGGTTTTTCACTAGCTCCAGGATACGATCATGGAAGACTGCCACACGTTACAAAACACCTGTAAACTGTGCGTCACTCAAATTGTCCACCATAAAACTCGGCAAGGGCACAAATGAGTGCAACGATGCGGGAACAAGAAGTGAGATTTCAATGCGTCGTCAAGTAGTTGGCAGCAGGCATTCGGGGATAATGGTCCAGGGAGCACCGATGTCTGGTACTCAACAAGATATGCTGGCCCTGTTCTGCAATGCCTACTTTGAAGTCATAGAAACATAGAAACATAGAAATTAGGTGCAGGAGTAGGCCATTCGGCCCTTTGAGCCTGCACCGCCATTCAATATGATCATGGCAGATCATCCAACTCAGTATCCCGTACCTGCCTTCTCTCCATACCCTCTGATCCCCTTAGCCACAAGGGCCACATCTAACTCCCTCTTAAATTTAGCCAATGAACTGTCCTCAACTACCCTCTGTGGCAGAGAGTTCCAGAGACTCACCACTCTCTGTGTGAAAAAAGTCTTTCTCATCTCGGTCTTAAAGGATTTCCCCCTTATCCTTAAGCTGTGACCCTTTGTCCTGGACTTCCCCAACATCGGGAACAATCTTCCTGCATCTAGCCTGTCCATCCCCTTAAGAATTTTATAAGTTTCTATAAGATCCCCTCTCAATCTCCTAAATTCTAGAGAGTATAAACCGAGTCTATCCAGTCTTTCTTCATAAGACAGTCCTGACATCCCAGGAATCAGTCTGGTGAACCTTCTCTGCACTCCCTCTATGGCAATAATGTCATTCCTCAAATTTAGAGACCAAAACTGTATGCAATACTCCAGGTGTGGTCTCACCAAGACCCTGTGCAACTGCAGTAGAACCTCCCTGCTCCTATACTTAAATCCTTTTGCTATGAAAGCTAACATACCATTCGCTTTATTCACTGCCTGCTGCACCTGCATGCCTACTTTCAATGACTGGTGTACCATGACACCCAGGTCTTGTTGCATCTCCCCTTTTCCTAATCGGCCACCATTCAGATAATAGTCTACCCTCATGTTTTTGCCACCAGTGGATAACCTCACATTTATCCACATTATACTGCATCTGCCATGCTTACCCAGCCTATCCAAGTCACCTTGCAGCCTCCTAGCATCCTCCTCACAGGTAACATTGCCCCCCAGCTTGGTGTCATCCGCAAACTTGGAGATGTTGCATTCAATCCCCTCGTCCAAATCATTAATATATATTGTAAATAGCTGGGGCCCCAGCACTGACCCTAATCACTGCCTGCCATTCTGAAAAGGACCCATTTACTCCTATTCTTTGCTTCCTGTCTGCCAGCCAGTTCTCTATCTACATCAATACTGAACTGCCAATACCGTGTGCTTTACATTTGTATACTAATCTCTTATGTGGGACCTTGTAAAACCTTCTGAAAGTCCATATATAACATATCCACTGCTTCTCCCTTATCCACTCTACTAATTACATCCTCGAACAATTCTATAAGATTCGTCAGACATGATTTACCTTTTGTAAATCCGTGCTGACTTTGTCCACTGATTTCACCACTTTCCAAATGTGTTGCTATCCCACCTTTAATAACTGACTCTAGCAGTTTCCCCACTACCGATGTTAGACAAACTGGCCTGGAATTTCCAGTTATCTCTCTCCCTCCTTTTTAAAAAGTAGGTTACATTAGCTACCCTCCAATCCTCAGGAACTACTCCAGAATCTAAAGAGTTTTGAAAAATGATCACTAATGCATCCACTATTTCTGGGGCTGCTTCCTTAAGTACTATGGGATGCAACCTAGCTGGCCCTGCATTTATTGGCCTTTAATCCATTCAATTTATCTAACACCACTTCCCGGCTAACCTGGATTTCACTCAGTTCCTCCATCTCATTTGACCCCTGGTCCCCTGCTATTTCTGGCAGTTTATTTATGTCTTCCTTAGTGAAGACAGAACCAAAGTAGTTATTCAATTGGTCTTCCATGCCCTTGTTCCCCATGATCAATTCACCTGTTTCTGACTGCAAGGAACCTACATTTGTTTTAACTAATCTTTTTCTCTTCACATATCTATAAAAACTTTTGCAGTCAGTTTTTATGTTGCCTGCCAATTTCCCTTTCCTAATTAATCCCTTTGTCCTCCTCTGCTGGACTCTGAATTTCTCCCAGTCCTCTGGTAGGCTGTTTTTTTCTGGCTAATTTGTATGCTTCATCTTTTCTTTTTATACTATCCCTGATTTCTCTTGTTAGCCATGGATGCACTACCTTCCCTGTTTCATTCTTTTGCCAAACTGGGATGAACAATTGTTGTGGTTCATCCATGCGGTCATTAAATGCCTTCCATTGCATATCCACCGTCAACTCTTTAATAATCAATTGCCTGTCTATCTTGGCCAATTCACGTCTCATACCCTCAAAGTTACCTTTCTTTAAGTTCAGAACCCTTGTTTCTGAATTAATTATGTCACTCTCCATCCTAATGAAGAACTCAACCATATTATGGTCACTCCTGCCCAAGGGGCCACGCATAACAAGACTGCTAACTAACCCTTCCTAATTACTCAATACTCAGTCTAGAATAGCCTGCTCTCTCGTTGGTTCCTCGACATGTTGGTTTAGAAAACTATCCCACATACATTCCAAGAAATCCTCTTCCTCAGCACCCCTGCCAATTTGATTTACCCAATCTATATGTAGATTGAATTCACCCATTATAAACCTTTCACCCATCACCTTTTTTGCATGCATTACTACTTTCCTGTTTGATGCCATCCCCAACTCCACTACTACTGTTAGGTGGCCTGTACACAACTCCCACTAGTGTTTTCTGCCCCTTAGTGTTTCGCAGCTCTACCCATATCGATTCCACATCCTCCAAGCTAATGTCCTTCCTTTCTATTGCACTAATCTCCGCTCTGTGTAATATTTTTTTATTTGAAATAGTCAGTTTACAATGTATAGCTTACTTTATAAACTAACACCTTAATTCAATATTACTACAAATAACATATCAATACTTAATATCTATTTTTTGGAAATAAAGAAAAAGATATATAAAAGAGAAAAAAAAAGAGAATTAAAAAAAAAATTTCCCACATACTTCAACCATAAAAAAAAAGAAAATTTATAAAACAAAAATATTACATATATATAAACAAAACTAAATACATTATACGAAATACTATTTCATACAGTAATATCTATAATAAATGCGCAATAATATCAAATATAAATAAGTTATTCGCATCGGATTCCGTAGGGTACCCGTCGAGCCGTGATTCCAAGAATAGCTACTTCTCTAAATACTGTATATATGGAGCCCATATCGATTCAAAAGAATTATACCTGTCCAAAAGGACAAATCTAATTCTTTCCAAATTCAACGTCTCCAACATCTCTGCTTTCCACATTTTAATTGTTGGGGATAATGTTCCCTTCCAAAATTTAAGTATCATTTTTTTCCCTATTATTAAACAGTAATCAAAAAAATTTCTTTGATTTACTGTGAGTACCAAATTTGGCTCCGGAATTCCAAATATTATTAATTTTGGGTCTGGGTCGAGTTCAACCTTAAGAACTTCCGAAATAACTTTAAAAATTTCAATCCAATAATAATTCAACCGCGGGCACGTTACAAAACTATGTATTAAATTTGCTTCAAGATTCTTACATTTATCACAAATAGAGGAGAGACTAGGAAAGATACTTTTTAATTTGGTTTTCGAGTAGTGTAATCTATATATAACTTTAAATTGTATCAATGTGTGTCTGGCATTCAAAGAACACCAATGTATTCTTTGTGAGCTTTCTTCCCAAGTTTCTTTTATTATAGGTAATCCAATTTCATTTTCCCATGCTAGACGATATGTTTCAGTTGTTGGGTTCTCTTTATCTAAAATAATATTGTATATATAAGCTATAAGCTTATCCGTATTTGGATGTAAATTAAACAGCTCATCTAATAAGCCTGATTCTTTATTTTTATAGTCTTGTGTGTTGCATTTAATAAAATCTCTAATTTGTAAATACCTAAAATGGTGTTGTGAAGGTAGTCCAAAAATATCTTGTAACTCTTCAAATAATAAAAATTTTCCATTTCTATAAAGGTGTCCTATCCTTTTAATTCCTGAATCCTCCCACAGTCTAAACCCCGCATCTAAGATTGAGGGTTTAAACAGTGGGTTATTCCTAATTGGTAACCTAAAAGAAAGATTATCCAGATATAAGGTCTTAACTATCTGTTTCCAAATACGCCTATTATTATGAATTAAAGGGTTGTCCCTATAAGTCTTTTTTTGTACTTCCTTTGGTGCGAAAATAATCTCCGCTCTAATCTCCGCTCTAACCAGCAACGCTACCCCACCTCCTTTTCCTTTCTGTCTATCCCTCATGAATAGTGAATATCCCTGGATGTTCAGCTCCCAGCCTTGGTCACCCTGGAGCCATGTCTCCATGATCCCAACTATATCATAGTCATTAATAGCTATCTGCACATTCAACTCATCCACCTTATTACGAATACTCCTTGCATTGAGACACAAAGCCTTCAAGGCTTGTTTTTACAACACTCTTACCCCTTATACAATTATGTTGAAAAGTGGGCCTTTTTGATTTTTGCCCGGGATTTGTCTGCCTGCCACTTTTACTTTTTACCTTGCTACCAATTGCTTCTACCTTCATTTTACATCCCTCTGTTTCTCTGCTCACACATTTCAGAAACTCACCACCTCGTATTCTTTGTTTATTATTATTTTCTTCTTTCCCCCCTACATGTTGGGTCTGAGTGCTTCCCTTCTCTGCCTCCTGCCTCACACACAGTCTACGAGGACTTATTCCATGGGAATAAGTCCTCGCCCCCCACTGATGATCCCTTTTCCTGTCTCCCACATACCCCCTCCTCGTGGACCCCCGTCATTGCCCTCCAGCTTTAGAACTCTTTATACAGAAATGCCGTCGGGACATCAACCGCCTCGACTTCTCCACTCCCCTGTCTCACTCCAATCTCTCCCCCTCCGAACGTACTGTCATCGACTCACTCCGTAACAACCCAGACTGGGCTATCAAACCCGGCGACAAGGGAGGTGCCGTGGTGGTCTGGCGCGTCGATCTCTACAAAGCGGAGGCCACGCGCCAACTCTCGGACACCTCCTCCTAATTACCCCTGGACCATGACCCCACTGACGAGCACCAGGCCACCATCTCGAGCATCGTAACCGACTTCATCAACTCCGGCTCCCTACCCCCCCGAGCCTCCAACCTCATCATTTCCCAGCCCCGCATGGCCCAATTTTACCTTCTCCCCAAAATCCACAAACCCGACTGCCCCGGCAGACCCATTGTCTCTGCCTGTTCGTGCCCACCGAACACATTTCCACATACCTTGACTCCATCCTATCCCCCCTGGTTAAATCCCTCCCCACCTACGTTCAAGACACCTCAAACACTCTCCGTCGGCTCCACGCATTCCATTCCCCAGGCCCCCATCCTCTCATCTTCACCATGGATGTCCAGTCACTCTACACCTCCATCCCCCACCAGGATGGTCTCAAAGCCCTCCAGTTCTTCCTCGACCAGAGGAGCAACCCATACCCATCCACTGAACCCTCCTCCGCCTAGCGAAGTTGATCCTTACCCTCAATAACTTCTCTTTTGACTCCTCCCATTTCCTCCAAACACAGGGCGTAGCTATGGGCACACGCATGGGCCCCAGCTACGCTTGCCTCTTTGTCGGGCACGTCGAACAATCTTTGTTCTCGGCGTACCAGGGCCCCACCCCCGACCATTACCTCCGTTACATTGACGACTGCTTTGGTGTCACCTCCTGCACCCACACACAACTGACTGACTTCATCCATTTCACCACCAACTTCCATCCGGCACTCAAATACACTTGGACCATTTCCGACATTTCCCTATCATTCCTTGACCTCACCATCTCTATTGCAGGTGATACACTCCTGACCGACATCCACTACAAACCAACTGACTCCCACGGCTACCTCGACTACTCTTCCTCCCACCCTGCTTCCTGTAAGGACTCCATCCCCTAGTCCCAATTCCTCCGTCTACGCCGCATCTGCTCCCAGGATGAGGTGTTCCACACCAGGTCATCACAAATGTCCTCGTTCTTCAGAGAACGGGGTTTCCCCTCCCCCACTATAGATGAGGCTCGCACCAGGGTCTCCCCCATACCCCGCAACACTGCCCTCTCTCCCCATTCCCCCACTCACAACAAGGGCAGAGTCCCCCTGGTCCTCAGCTTTCACCCCACCAGCCGGTGCATAGAACAGATAGTCCTCCGCCAGTTTCGCCACCTCCAACGTGACCCCTCCACTCGCCACATCTTCCCATCTCCCCCCCTGTCTGCCTTCCGCAAAGACCGCTCCCTCTGCAACTCCCTTGTCAATTCTTCCCTTCCCTCCCGCTCCACCCCTTCCCCGGGCACTTTCCCTTGCAACCGCAAGAGATGCTACACTTGTCCCTTCACATCCCCCATCCATCCTTTCAGGGACCCAAGCAGTCCTTCCAAGTCTGACAGAGGTTCACCTGCACCTCCTCCAACCTCATCTACTGCATCTGTTGCTCCAGATGCCAGCTGATCTACATCGGTGAGACCAAGCGGAGGCTGGGCGATCGTTTCGCCGAACACCTCCACTCGGTCCGCAATAACCAACCCGACCTCCCGGTGGCTCAGCAGTTCAACTCCCCCTCCCACTCCGTATCCGACCTCTCGGTCCTGGGCCTCCTCCACGGCCAGAGTGAGCAACACTGCAAGTTGGAGGAACAGCGCCTCATGTTCCGCTTGGGGAGTCTGCATCCCCTGGGCTTAAACATTGAATTTTCTCAGTTCTGTTAACCCTTGCTGCCTCCTCCCCTTCCCACCTCTCCCTCAGCCCTCGGGCCCTGGCATTCCTTCTCTATCTCACCCCCCCCCCCCTCACCCAAGTCACACTAGCTTCTCATTTTCACACTACAAACAGCTTACAATGGCTTGTTTCCTTTATCATCAATACTTTTTTGCATATCTTTAATTCATTGTTCTTTATCTCTCCACATCACTGTCTATATCTCTCGTTTCCCTGATCCCTGACTAGTCTGAAGATGGGTCTCGACCCGAAACGTCGCCTATCTCCTTCGCTCCTTTGATGCTGCTGCACCCGCTGAGTTTCTCCAGCTTTTTGTGTAACCCTCACACACTGTCTATTAGCTTTCTCTATTTTAGTCCCTCCCCCTCAACCGTTCTAGTTTAAAGTCTCCCCGGTAGCCTTTGCAAATCTCCCCACCAGGATATTGGTCCCCCCTCGGGTTCAACCGTCCTTTTTGTACAGGTCACACCTTCCCCAAAAGAGTTCCCAATGATCCAGAAACTTGAATCCCTGCCCTCTGCACCAGTTCTTCAGCCATGCATTTATCCTCCACCTTGTTCCATTCCTACTCTCACTGTCGCGTGGCAGTAATCCTGAGATTGTTACCTTTGCGGTCCTTCTCCTTAACTCTCCTGCTAACTCCCTAAATTCTCCTTTCAGGATCTCTTCTCTTTTTCTACCTATGTCATTGGTAGCTATAGGTACCACGACCTCAGGCTCCTCCTCCTCCCATTTCAGGATATGTTGACACGTTCAGACACATCCCAGACCCTGGCACCAGGGAGGGAAACTACCATCTGAGTCTCCTGACTGCATCCACAGAATCGCCTACCTGACCCCCTAACTATAGAGTTCCCTATTATTACTGCCCTCCTCTTCTTTTCCTTTCCCTTTCTGAGCAACAGGGCCGGTCTCTGTACCGGAGGCCCGGCCGCTGTTGCTACTCCCAGGTAGGCTGTCCCCCCCAACAGTACTCAAACAGGAGTACTTATTGCCAAGGTGTACAGTCCCTGCCTCTGCTCCTTTCCCCTCATAACCGTGACCCACGTGTCTGCCTCCTGTGGTTTTGGAGTGACCACCTCTCTGTAACTCCTCTCTATGACCTCTTCACTCTCCCTGACCAGACGGAGGTCATCGAGCAGCTGCTCCAGTTACTAATACGGTCCTTTAGGAGCCCCATCTCAATGCACCTGGTGCAGAGGTGGACGTCTGGAGGGCTATCAGACTCCATGACCTCCCACATCTGACATCCAGAACAGTAAACTGCCCTGGGCCTCATAATCCCCCCTTACCCAGGATACAATACAAAGTACAATACAATACAGTACAAAGTGCTGGAAGAAATCAGCAAGGATCTGACTCCCAATCAGCTGCTTCCACTAATCAGCGGCTTCCTCAAGCCCACTTGTTTTGAACTGCGAATGGAACGTTACAATGTGGGTGCTCCTCCTACTGCACTGCTCTTGGGCCTCTGTGAATCGAAGCCCCCAATCAAGTTTTAAACTTACTGCTCGGATGTCGCTCCTCCCACTGCAACTGCTCCCGTGCCTCTGTGGAAACAAGCCCCATGATCGAGTTTTAAACTTACAGCTCGAACGTCGCTCCTCTCACTGCAACCGCTCCCGTGCCTCTGTGGGAACAAGTCCCATGATCGAGTTTTAAACTTACAACTCGAACGTCGCTCCTCCCACTGCAGCTGCTCCTGGGCCTCTGTCATTACTGCCAGCATGGGCTGTCTAGTCATTTTTTCACTGTTTCTGGGATAAGATCAGGTTGATGTAGGGACATTGGCAAGGTGCCTTACACTGTAACCTCTGTAAGCTCCAAGTAGGAACAGTTTGGTTACCCTGGATCGGGGTAGACTATCATGAAACTGGCTGACTACACGAGTCATAGAGACCAGAGAAGTACTGCCTCATCATCTATGAGAGGTTATTAGACCGGTCAATAGAATAAAGTAGTTGCAGTTTTTCTCAACATATGGTGTATTTCTCCTCAGTTGGCAGAGTTACTGGCTCATTGGAATCTTCATTGCCATTTTCTCTGGGACAGGTAGTTACCAGCAGAAAGCTCGTCTGGCATATATTATAATTTTATCTGACCTGCAGGTTCATGTTGTGAATCAACAATGTATTCAAAATAATCCATAGGCTCTCAATACCAGTATTCCTGATTGAGTGGTGGGTCAAACTGATTGTGTTATGCACTCTGGAGACTTAGACATGTGGTCTCAGTCAATGGTCTGCAAGGTAATTCTTGATTCAGCCTTGCATTATATTAATCTCCACTCTGAAGGAAAACGCTACGTATTTATGGTGACTTAGTCAAAAGTTGACAGGGAACTCATATTCCCATATCTAAGGGAGACTGTGGTTTCCAGTCATTAGCTGCTGGTTATATATTTTCAGAGACATGTATGAATAAGTAGATAATGCATCTTCCGCAGGTAGGAAAGCCCAAAAAATTTCCGTCCGTAGGATCAACAGAGTGCAATCAGTGACAACTCATCTGAGGATGAGTGGTCTGGCCATGGACTAGAGAGATATATTTCTTAAGATTACAGAAATATGGTGCAGGCCGAATCGGGTTAGCATTAGGCTAATCAAATTGTGGGTTTACTTACCCAGTTTAAGATGGATGATTAGGTGTCGGCAATTTAACTTGACTCAGAGAAACGATCTTGTAGTTGCATACTCTGTCATGTCTACACACATAAGGCACAGATTCTGCTGTTTTAATAACAAAGCTAGTGGTGAAAGCCCTTCTCATTTTAAAGGGCTCATGTCATCGAGCTTTAGGTAATTATGTGATTATGAAATTATGTCATCGAGTTTTAGGTAATATGCAATATTGCAACTGATAAAACTTATGGGTTAAGACATGAGAATTAAGGGACAGAAGTTTAGGGGTAACATGAGGGGGAACTTCTTTACTCAGAGAGTGGTGGCTGTGTGGAATGATCTTCCAGCAGAAGTGGTGGAGGCAGGATCGATTTTAACATTTAAAAGTAAAGTGTATAGGTATATGGACGGGGAGGGAATGGAGGGGTATGGTCTGAGTGCAGGTAGATGGAACTAGGGGAAAATAAATGGTCGGCACGGACTGGAAGGGCCGAGAAGGCCTGTTTCCGTGCTGTAATTGTTATATGGTTATAAGGTTATATGGTTGTCTGTAGATATCTTTTGCGACATTACAAATGAGACAACATGATATGTGACTCCAAAGTAAAATAGTAAGATTAAACAAGAACTTACCAGTTTGAAGTTTGATCTTTATTTCATGAGGAGTTATGTTGAGGGATTACATGCCCTCCACTCCCAACTCTCGATTATAAAGGTCAACTGGTATTTTAGTTCTCATACCTTACTTTATATTTAGTCAACTTCTATTATCTGTGATTTCACACCGCTGCTTTGAAGAATGTCGCGCATGCGTGCTGGCGGGGTCTTCACGTAATCCCTGAACGTAACGCCTCATAAAATAAAGATCAAACTTCAAACTGGTAAGTTCTCATTTAATCTTACTATTAATAGTAAGATTAAACGAGAACTTACCAGTTTGAAGTTTGATCTTTATTTTATGAGGAGTTACGATGAGGGATTACGTGAAGACCCCGCCAGCACGCATGCGCGACATTCTTCAAAGCAGTGGTGTGAAATCACAGAACAAAAAACAGTCTCAATGACTGACATAGTAAGAGAAAAAAGAGAACTTTCATACCAGGTGATCTTTATAATAGAGGGTTGGGAGCGGAGGGCACGTAATCCCTCATCGTAACTCCTCATAAAATAAAGATCAAACTTCAAACTGGTAAGTTCTCGTTTAATCTTACTATTTTACTTCGGAGTCACGTGAGTGACTACGTGAAGATTTCAAAGCTCTGTGATTTCATGCCCTGGAAGCTCCATGCTCACACACCGCTAAAGCTGGGATAAGAGGATGGACGTGATTCAGACAAGACACTGGCTGAAAAACAAAACAGGTATTTATTCATACCAAACACAATATTGTGTCCCAAAAGGGTTATTTAACTGGCAGCACTTAAGATCCTCCCTGCATAATTGTCAGGGGAGGTCACGGGTTTGTTATAAAAGCGGTGGAAGGTTCTCTCATTGTTCCAACCCGCTGTGGCCAGGATGTGATCCAGTGGTACTTCCATCCTTCTAGCCGCCGAGGTGGATGCTGCCCTGGTGGAGTGAGATTTATACACATTAGTATCCACCCCCGCCGCATCCAGTACCACCCTTAACCATCTGGAAATGGTTTGCACCGTGACCCTGTGATGAGGCTTCTTGTGACTGACAAGCAAAGCTGTTTCCGTGCCCCTTAGATCTTTAGTGACTGAAATGTATCGCAGAATCAATGTAACGATACAAAGACGAGTGTCCGCTGGGTAACCCAGGAACTCCAAAGTATGTCCAGACACTCCGGGTCGATCTTGCTTCAATAGTCCCTGCACCTGGAATGTGATCTTCCCACTGGTAATTGCCATGGCATCCAGACTGAGTTTGTGCAGGGACTGGACCCGTTGCGCCGTGATCAGTGCCATTATCATGACCATTTTGTAGGTTAATTTGGCCAAAGGGAGTCCCGTGTTCGGTGTCCATCCTCGCAGCATCGTCAATACCGTGCTGATGTCCCAGGTATGGCTATATCTGGGCCTGGGGGGATTAGAATTAAATATTCCCCGCATAAATTTGGATACCAGGGGATGTGACCCAATTCCCAATTGGTCACTCCCCTTGCCCAAGTAAGACGATAGGGCACTCCTGGCACAGTTAATGGCGCTGTAGCTTAAACCCTCATCGTAATGAAGGGTAGCCAGAAACTCCAGCACTTCCGTGATGGTGGCGGTTTCGTATGTAGTTTTAGTAGTCACGCAGAATCTTTCCCACTTCCTGATGTAGGTCAAGTACTGCTTCCTTGTGGACTCTCTGCAGGCTCCCGTGATAGTATCAATGGTCCTGTTGGAGAGTCCGAGTCCATGAAGTGGCCGTTTTAAAGTCTGCAAATTAACAAATCCATACGATCATGACATGGATGACTTTCTCCTGTAACAGGATGAACAAGCAGGCTTGGTCTTTTATTCACCCTGACACAGGGTTCTGTGGCCATCTTTTGTACCAGAGGGAACCATGGTTGAGTAGGCCAGTCGGGCACTACCAAGATACCCGATGCGGAGTCTTGCCTGATTTTTTGCAAGACCCGACTGATGAGGCAGAAAGGGGGGAAAGCGTAGAAAAACAAATCCCCCCAGTGTAGCGAGAAAGCATCCATCGCTACCGCCCCCGGGTCTGGCTCCCAAGCAACATACGTTGGTAGTTGGTGATTTAGCCTGGACGCGAAAAGGTCGATATCTGGTGTCCCATAACGTTCTACAATATCTGTAAACACTTTCCGATCCAACATCCATTCTATGTTGTCGTTGAATTTCCGTGATCTGGTGTCTGCCACTGTGTTTAGTTTACCTGGTAGGTAAGTTGCAGAGATCCAAATTCCTCTTTGCAGACACCAGTGCCAGATATTGTTGGCCAATTCATCACACGATATCGACTTTACACCGCCCATGTGGTTAATATAGGCTACCACCGTGGTGTTGTCAATCTGTAGTCTAACATGAACTTTGTGCATGTTAGTGCAGTATGCTTTAAGTCCGTGAAATGCTGCGAGCATTTCTGAATAGTTAATCCCTAAGTTTTTAAATAGGGTTAACTCTGGTGCACTCCATCTACCTCCACAGCTAGAGGTAGTGTTAGTAGCTCCCCACCCTTTGGCACTGGCATCCGTTTGTAAGGTGATCGAGGGATTGGCGATAGTCATGGGTTTGGAACAATTTTGGGCATTACCCATCCACCAATATAGTTCAGCTTTTGCCTTTTCTGGAATTTTCATGGGCCTATCAAAATGGCCAGCATGATTTTTGAGCGCCGTAATTTTTGCTCTTTGTAAATTTTGGTAATGTAAGGGCCCATATTGTGCTGCAGGAAATGCAGCTACTATCTTCCCAATCACCCTGGCCACCTGCCGAATGGATGGGACCTTAATGCCAAAGAGGCTCCTGCAAGCCTCTATCAGGTCTTCCACCTTGCTTGGTGGTAACGTGACAGACATTTGCACTGAGTCAATAATGAACCCCAAATATTTCATGGTGGTAGAGGGTTCCAATATTGATTTATCTGGATGTATCGTAAACCCCAGTATCTGAAAAATATGTTTCGTGGCTGTGACTGCCAAAGTAGCCATTTCCAAATTCTCCCCCACTATGAGGATGTCATCAAGATAGGCCATAACAGTATGATTCTGTTTCCTTAAATAGGCCAAAGCTGGTTTCAATATCTTGGTAAACAATCTGGGTGCTGACGATAGCCCATTAGGCAAAGCTTTATATTGCCATAATTGTCCCATCCAGATAAATTTTAAGTATTTCCTATGATCCTTGTGTATGGGTACTGAATAGTATGCATCTTTAAGGTCAACGCATGCCATGTAGTACCTATTGGCTACAAGCTGAGTAGCAGTGTCGAAGGTGTCCATTTTAAAATGAATATACTGGACAGAAGTATTCAGGTCGGTCAAATCTATGATGATGCGGCACCCGCCATCTTTTTTGTTTTTAGTGAATATATTAGACACGAACTCCTGAGGTTCTTTAAAGGCCTTTTCAATTACCCCTTTTTCTATTAACCTCTGTAGTTCAGCATGCCCTGCTGCCTTATCTCTATGAGAAAGGACGAATTTCCGACTAGGCGCATGCTGTACCGGGGTAGGGAGTTCGTGAATAAATTCAATTTTGTAGCCCTGAATACTCCTGAGTATATAAGGATCAGAGGTAAAAGTGAGCCAATTCTCGAGGAACATGTGCAACCTGCCCCCTATGCAGAGTGAATTTAGGTCAGTAGTGTTCTTGGGGATCCCAGACCCACCTACCTCCATGGTTACTGCCGGTGTGGAGGTTTCTGCCCTTGCTTCCTCGGCTGGTTGTAGGTGTTCTGGGAGTGGCGCATCTTCCAAGGAGGCCGGCCTGGGCCTTGGCCTAAAAAAGACCGCTGTGCAGGTATGCCGGCCTTCGAGCTTTCACCACCGGCAGACCTGTTAGGGTAACTCTGCCCGGTGGGTGCGTAGGGGTGCGTTCTGTGTGGGTGATGAGGCTTAGTGTACCCAGGTACTTTAATAAGGCCCAAAGCCTTAGCCTCTTCGTCAAGATCTTTTACCTGTTTGGGGAGATCTTCCCCGAATAACAGGCTTGGAGGCTGCGTCTTCCCAGGCTTGCATAACCCCGCGAACTTGGGGTTAAGCGCCGGCTTTATAATGCTTTTCCTGAAATTGTTAATTTCATACTGTGTATTGCACAGTAAGGCCAAAGCATCTTGCAGCTCTTGCGGCATATCCACTCCCACTGCTGTTCTGGCTACTGCAGTAATCCCTGCGGTAAGGAGCTTCAGGATCTTCTGAAGTTTCATCTCCTGCCCTCTACTTGAGGGGCTCATGTTCCCCCATATCGGGTTGTTCACCGCGGGCACATTTAACGATTTGCAGTTTTCTGGCGCCAAATATTTATCTGCTGTGGCATTGATGGCCTGTTCCTGAAGTTGGTTGGTGGCCATATAATCAATGCTGGCAGCCAGCTTGGGGTGGATGGGTAGGCCCTTCTGGTGGGGCATGGCATGTTTGCTCACCACATCCATATAATCTTCACACACCCCTGACGCTGCAGGTGCTTCAGCCAACTCCCTCTTCTGGGTCAGCCCAGTTCTGACCCTCAATGCTCCCCTGTATAGAAGGGGATACATTGGGCAGTCCTCGAAAGGAACTTGCCGTGGGCCTACTAGGGGTCCCACTGTGATCCTGCCCCTGCTGTAACAGGTCACGTTGGAGCATCTGCTCCATCAGCCGCTCAATGCGGTCAAGGCGACCTCCGTCGCTACCAGCGAGCGGGGTGCCCTCGGGACCGGACTCCGCTGAGTCCGCCCCGGCCGACTTCCGGGTAGTTTTCCCCGACCGTGGCGTACCAACGGTCTCAAAGTCCGAAAAGTCGGGAGCTGCAGGTGGAACCTGAAGCTCTGGAGAAGCGGTTCTCCGCTGGCTGCTGTCCTTAGCCGCTGATTTGGCCGCCGCTCTCTTACTCTTTCTCCCTTCCATTATGGTCGACTCACTCCTTCGGTGAGACTTACTTGGCGTGAGCTTTTTAAACTCACGCTGGAGGAGCCCCGCTCCTCCCGACCGTTGCTTCCGCATGCGTACGATGATATGTCGCGCATGCGTGCTGGCGGGGTCTTCACGTAGTCACTCACGTGACTCCGAAGTAAAATGTTACTATTACTATTAATACTATTAATTCCCTTTGAGAATAGGGAAGATTCGAACAAGAGGACATGACTTTAGAATTAAGGGACAGAGGTTTAGGGGTAACATGAGGGGGAACTTCTTTACTCAGAGAGTGGTAGCGGTGTGGAATGAGCTTCCAGTGGAAGTGGTGGCGGCAGGTTCGTTGGTATCATTTAAAAATAAATTGGATAGGCATATGGATGAGAAGGGTATGGAGGGTTATGGTATGAGTGCAGGCAGGTGGGACTAAGGGAAAAAAGTTGTTCGGCACGGACTTGAAGGGCCGAGATGTCCTGTTTCCGTGCTGTAATTGTTATATGGTTAATGTCTATTATAGACTTTATATCTCTATAGTAGAATGGAAAGTAATCAAAATGTGCACTTATAAAGTGTCTGCGACTTAATGGACCAAACAGATCTAAGCTACATTTTAATATAAAATAGTAAGATTAAATGAGAACTTACCAGTTTGAAGTTTGATCTTTATTTTATGAGGAGTTACGATGAGGGATTACGTGAAGAAGCCCCGCCAGGCGCATGTGTGTCATACTTCAAAGCAGCGGTGTGAAAACACAGAAACAAAAGCCAAAGTGATATAGTAAGACTCAGAAGACTAGAACTACCAGATGATCTTTGCGATTATGAGGGCCGGGAGCGGAGGGCACGTAATCCCTCATCGTAACTCCTCATCAAATAAAGATCAAACTTCAAACTGGTAAGTTCTCATTTAATCTTACTATTTTACTTCAGAGTCACATGAGTGACTACGTGAAGATTTCAAAGCTCCGTGATTTCATGCCATAGATCCATTCTACATGACACACTGCTTCAGTTGACATGGTAGTGAATAAATAAAGTATTGAACATAGCTTCGAATTATCCAATAATTATTTTAATACTAACAAACAAAAGACAGTAATTACCCCTCTGTTCCCAGGCGGAAATTGCAAATGAGATTTATAAAGACAAAGCAAATCAAATCAAACGGAACCCAAAACAGCATGAACAAACCCTGGTACTGCCAGGACAGGTTTATCGTAAAAATTAGAAAAAGTTGATTCCTCAGACCATCCTGCGGCCCCGAGGATTTGGTCTAGCAGCACGTCCTGCGCCTTAGCTGCGGATCTTGATGCCGCCCTGGTCGAGTGAGATTTAAACACATGAGTGTCCACTCCAGCAGAATCCAAAACCTGTTTTAACCATCTAGAAATAGTTTGTACTAACACTTTTTTATGAGGTTTTTTGTGGCTGATGAGTATTGCATACTCAGAACCTCTGAGACTCTTAGTTACCTCGATATATTGACTCAGGTGTTTAAATACACGTAACGTTTGGTCAACAGGGTATGCTTTAAAGCTTACTTTGGTTCCGGCCATTGCTGGCCTGCTTTGTTTGATTAAATCATACACATAAAATGTAACAGAAGGATACATGCTATCTAGTCATAACTTTTGCAATGTTTGCACTCGTTGCGCTGATACTAGTGCCATGAGCCTAACCACTTTAAGTGTTAACTTCTGAAAAGATAATAACGTAATTGGAGCCCATTGCCGAAGCAGTGTGAGAACTATACTGACATCCCAGATTTCTGTATATCTAGGCTTAGGAGGATTTTTGTTAAAGATTCCTCTCATGAATTGGAAACATGGTTGCGGGAGGGTTGTGATTGGAAACTAAATATTCCAGGATTTTGTTGCTTCAGGTGTGATAGAATTGGAGGGACCAGAGGTGGAGGGGTTGCATTGCTTGTCAGAGAAGATATTACAGCAGTGCTTTGGCAGGATAGATTAGAGGGCTTGTCTAGGGAGGCTATTTGGGTGGAACTGAGAAGTGGGAACGGTGTAGCAACACTTTTAGGGGTGTATTATAGACCACCAAATGGTGAGCAAGAATTGGAAGAGCTAATATGAAAGGAGATAGCAGATATTAGTAGTAAGCACAAGGTAGTGATTGTGGGAGATTTCAATTTTCCAAAAATAGACTGGGAAACACATTCTGTAAATGGGCTGGATGGTTTGGAGTTTGTTAAATGTGTGCAGGATAGTTCTTTGCAGCAATACATAGAGGTATCGACCAGAGAAGGGGCAGTGCTGGACCTCCTGTTAGGAAATGAGGCAGGTCAGGTGACAGAGGTATGCGTTGGTGAGCACTTCGGGACCAGTGATCACAATACCATTCGTTTCAACATAATTATGGAGAGAGTCAGAACTGGACCTAGGGTTGAGATTTTTGATTGGAGAAAGGCTAACTTTGAGGGAATGCGTAATGATTTAAAAGGAGTGAATTGGGACATTTTGTTTTATGGGAAGGATGTAGAAGAGAAATGGAGGACATTTAAAAGAGAAATTTTAAGAGTACAGAATCTTTCGGTTGAAAGGAAATGGTAAAAATCAGAAAGAGCCATGGTTTTCAAGGGAAATTGGACACTTGGTTCGAAAAAAGAGAGATATCTACAATAATTATAGGAGGCATGGAGTAAATGAGGTGCTAGATGAGTATAAAGAATGTAAAAATAATTTTAAGAAAGAAATAAGAAAAGCCACAAGAAGATATGAGGTTGCTTTGGCAAGAAAGGTGAAAGTAAAACCAAAGGGTTTCTACAGCTATATTAATAGCAAAAGGATAACGAGGGATCATTAGAGAGCCAGAATGGACAGCTATCTGCAGAGCCAAAAGAGATGGGGAGATATTGAACACTTTATTTTCTTCGGTATTCACCAAGGAGAAGGATATTGAACTCTGTGAGGTAAGGGAAAAAAGTAGAGTAGCTATGGAAACTATGAGATTCAAAGAGGAGGAAGTACTGACACTTTTGAAAAATATAAAAGTGGATAAGTCTCCAGGTCCTGACAGGATATTCCCGAAGACATTGAGGGAAGTTAGTGTAGAAATAGCAGGGGCTATGACAGAAATATTTCAAATGTCATTAGAAACGGGAATAGTGCCGGAGGATTGGCGTACTGCGCATGTTGTTCGATTGTTTAAAAAGGGTTCAAAGAATATACCTAGCAATTATAGACCTGTTAGTTTGACGTCAGTGGTGGGCAAATTAATGGAAAGGATACTTAGAGATAATATATATAAGCATCTGGATGAACAGGGTCTGATCAAGAACAGTCAACATGGATTTGTGCCTGGAAGGTCATGTTTGACAAACCTTCTTGAATTTTTTGAAGAGGTTACTAGGGAAATTGATGAGGGTAAAGCAGTGTATGTTGTCTATATGGATTTCAGTAAGGTCTTTGACAAGGTTCCCCATGGAAGGTTGGTTGATAAGGTTCAATCTTTGGGTGTTAATGGCGGAGTAGCAAGATGGATTCAACAGTGGCTGAATGGGAAATGCCAGAGAGTGATGGTGGATGGCTGTTTGTCAGGTTGGAAGCCGGTGACCAGTGGGGTGCCTCAGGGATCTGTGTTGGGTCCACTGTTGTTTGTCATGTACATCAATTATCTAGATGATGGGGTGGAAAATTGGATAAGTAAGTATGCAGATGATACTAAGATAGGTGGTGTTGTGGATAATGAAGTAGAATTTCAAAGTCTACAGAGAGATCTGGGCCATTTGGAAGAGTGGGTTGAAAGATGGCAGATGGAGTTTAATGCTGATAAGTAGGAGGTGCTACATCTTGGCAGGACAAATCAAAATAGGACATACATGGTAAATGGTAGGGAATTGAGGAATGCTGTGGAACAGAGGGATCTAGGAATAACTGTGCATAGTTCCCTGAAGGTGGAATCGCATGTAGATAGGGTGGAAAAGAAAGCTTTTATTTTGCTGGCCGTTATAAATCAGAGCATTGAATATAGGAGTAGGGAAGTAATATTAAAAATGTACAAGGCATTGGTGTGACCAATTCTGGAGTATGGTGGACAATTTTGGTCGCCTAATTATAGGAAGGATGTCAACAAAATAGAGAGAGTACAGAGGAGATTTACTGGAATGTTGCCTGGGTTCCAGCAACCAAGTTACAGAGAAAGGTTGAACAAGTTAGGTCTTTATTCTTTGGAGTGCAGAAGGTTAAGGGGGGACTTGATTGAAGTTTTTAAAATGATGAAAGGGATAGTCAGAGTTGACGTGGATAAGCTTTTCCCATTGAGGATAGGGAAGATTCAAACAAGAGGGCATGACATGAGAATTAAGGGACAGAAATTTAGGGGTAACATGAGGGGGAGCTTCTTTACTCAGAGAGTGGTGGCTGTGTGGAATGATCTTCCAGCAGAAGTGGTGGAGGCAGGATCGATTTTAACATTTAAAAGTAGAGTGGATAGGTATATGGACGGGAAGGGAATGGAGGGGTATGGTCTGAGTGCAGGTAGATCGGACTAGAGGAAAATAAATGGTTGGCATGGACTGAAAGGGCCGAGAAGGCCTGTTTCCATGCTGTAATTGTTATATGGTTACAGGTCTCCTGAGTGTTGATTATGATTAAAATATCATGTAGATAATATCATCTAGATTCTGGACCCGAAGTAGCACCAGCACTGGTGTCAACAATTTCGTGAACGGCCTAGGAGCTGAGGTTAACCCATTGGGCAATGCTTTAAATTGCCACAGCTGTTCCATCCAACTAAATTTCAAGTATCTCCGATACTGATGATGAATTGGTACTGAATAATATGCATCTTTCAGATCTATAGTTGCCATATAACAGCCTTGTGATAACAGCTGCTTAGCTGTATTGAAGGTGTCCATTTTAAAATGCCTATACTGAACATAGGAATTTAGGAATTTAGAACTGAGTTAGGTCCAGAATGACTGTACATCCACCATCTTTTTTCTGTCTGGGGAATATATTGGACACAAATTGTTGAGGATGGTTAGTTGTCCTCTCAATTACCCCTTTTTGGGAGAAAATCATAATTTCTTTTCCCTGCTGAGTTTCTGGTGCAGAAAAAAACAATATTCTATTAGGTATATTCTGTACAGGTGGATCAATTCCTGACATAAACTCTATTCTGAGCCTGGCACAGTGTCTAGTATAAACTGATCAGATGTTATGCAGCACCATTCATCATAAAACAATTGCAACCTACCCTCAACCGGTGGTTGTTCCCCAGAAATCTTATCCTGGACAGAATGAATCACCTGTACCTCTACAGTCGGCCTCAAAGACCTGCTTCTTCCCATATTGGGGTTGTAGCTGGGATACACAGCTGGGTAATACAGTCGTCCCACTGGCCCCACTCTGCTTGGCCCTGCCCCTGGATCCAACCCCCTTCACGCTGAAACTGACCTGCGAGGTGGCATCCTGAGAGAAGGGGTATGACTGTCTCATGTATGTCTTCATGAGACTGATTGTTTTGGCCTCGCCCTCCAGGTCCTTGATTTGTTTGACGAGGTCCACCCCAATTAAATAATCTGGTGCTTGGATGTTTGTAGACCTACACAAAGCTGCAAATTTCAGGTTCAGCGTTGGTTTAATAGCTATCTTCCTTATGCTGGCCCTGTTCTGCAACGCAGTTGACCTCAAAATATGCGTTGCAGAACAGGGCTAGCATATCTTGTTGTGTGCCAGACATTGGTCCCCCCCCCCCCGGACCATTTTTCCGAATGCAATGATGCCTGCTGCCACTTGAGGACGCGCTGAAGCCTGATTTCCTGTCCCCGCATCGTTGCACTCATTTGTGCCCATATAGCAGAGTTCACGGTGGGCACATTGAGCGATCCACAATTAGCAGGTGTTTTATACCTTGTGGCCGTCTCTTCCATAATCGTATCCTGGAGCTGGTGAGAACCCATATAATTAACATTGGCGGCTAGGTTTTCCTCCATCGCCTCACCAGTCTCTTCCGGAATCGCAAAGTTTCTCGCTATGTCCGGGACACCTGGAGCATGGCTCATGTGCTCTGGTGTGTGCACAAATGCAGTGACACCCGCTTCAGGGTCAGACTCCACCTGCCCTGACTCTCCCGAGTCATGCTCTAGGGAGGTCTCTTCCAGCCCTAAACGAGGTGCTGGAGAGGGTGATTCCCATTGATATTGGTAGGCAGCATACTCCTCACCATATGGGCCTCATTGACAGGCTGCCTGGGGAATCCTTGGGGCACTGGATCCCAATTAAAACATCCCATGGCTCATTAATGTCAGGAGCATCCTCTCCATTTGGTCGAGCTGTCCTTGTTATCAGGAGGGGAGTCTTCTTCCTCATCAGACCCGTCAGATAAAACGGGTCTGACAGACTTTCTCGTGGCCTCTCTTCCTGTTGTTGTGGCCTCAGTGCCCTGGGACACTGGAGCTGACGGAGGCTGTTGAACTGCCGGTAAAACAGCAGCCGGTATCGGAGCCGGTGTTACCGCACTTGTTATCGCTCGACCCGATCTGAGAGCTCGAACCGCGGGCCCGCGCGTTCCGCTCCTACTTCGAACAGTTTTCCTAACGGTACCCTCCATAACCAGTAACTCCCACTGGCTCCCAAGCCAGACTTGCGGAGTTTAAATAGTCGCAGGAAAAGTTTTAAAACCCACTTACCTGCGAGTTTACTACTTACCGCTGGTGGAGCTGGGCTCTCCAGCCCGTCGGTGCGCCATGCTTCCAACGTTATGATGCGCATGCGCCTGGCGGGACTTCTACACGTCCTCACTCACGTGACTCTGAAGTAAAATTGCATACATGTAAGCCTGCAAGTAACAAACAAAATGTGTACATCACCTCTGAAATGCATATAGTTACAATACCACTTGTTTTAGTGAATAGAAACATAGAAACATACGAAAATAGGTGCAGGAGTAGGCCATTTGGCCCTTCGAGCCTGCACCGCCATTCAATGTGAACGTGGCTGATCATCCAACTCAGTATCCCATACCTGCCTTCTCTCCATACCCCCTGATTCCTTTAGCCACAAGTACCACATCTAACGCCCGCTTAAATATAGCCAATGAACTGACCTCAACTACCTTCTGTGGCAGAGAATTCCAGAGACTCACCACTCTCTGTGTAAAGAATGTTTTCCTCATCTCGGTCCTAAAGGAATTCCCCCTCATCCTTAGACTGTGACCCCTTGTTCTGGACTCCCCCAACATCGGGAACAATATTCCAGCATCTAGCTTGTCCAACCCCTTAAGAATTTTGTAACATTCTATAAGATCCCCCCTCAATCTTCTAAATTCCAGCGAGTATAAGCCGAGTTTATCCAGTCTTTCCTCATATGAAAGTCCTGACATCCCAGGAATCAGTCTGGTGAATCTTCTCTGTACCCCCTCTCTGGCAAGAATGTCTTTCCTCATATTTGGAGAACAAAACTGTACGCAATACTCCAGGTGTGGCCTCACCAAAACCAAAAATACTGCAGTAGAACCTCCCTGCTCCTATACTCAAATCCTTTTGCTATGAATGCTAACATACCATTTGCTTTCTTCACTGCCTGCTGCACCTGCATGCCTACTTTCAATGACTGGTGTACCATGACACCCAGGTCTTGTTGCATCTCCCCTTTTCCTAATCTGCCACCATTCAGATAATAGTCTATCCTCATGTTTTTGCCACCAAAGTGGATAACTTCACATGTATCCACATTATACTGCATCTGCCATGCATCTGCCCATTCACTCAGCCTATCCAAATCACCCTGCAGCCTCCAAGCATCCTCCTCACACCTAACTATACCCCCCAGCTTGGTGTCATCTGCAAATTTGGAGATGTTGCATTGAATTCCCTCATCCAAATCATTAATATATATTGTAAATAGCTGGGGTCCCAGCACTGAGCCTTGCGGTACCCCACTAGTCACTGCCTGCCATTCTGAAAAGGACCCATTTACTCCTACCCTTTGCTTCCTGTCTGCTAGCCAGTTCTCTATCCACATCAATACTGAACCCCCAAGACCGTGTGCTTTAAGTTTGTATGCTAATCTCTTATGCGGGACCTTGTCGAAAGCCTTCTGAAAGCCTAGATATAACACATCCACTGGTTCTCCCTTATCCACTCTACTAGTTACATCCTTGAAATCATGTCAGACATGATTTACCTTTCGTAAATCCATGCTGACTTTGTCCAATGATTTCACCACTTTCCAAATGCGCTGCTATCCCATCTTTAATAACTGACTCTAGCAGTTTCCCCACTGCCGATGTTAGACTAACTGGTCTGTAATTCCCCGCTTTCTCTCTCCCTCCTTTTTTAAAAAGTGGGGTTACATTAGCTACCTTCCAATCCTTAGGAACTACTCCAGAATCTAAGCAATTTTGAAAAATTATCACTAATGCATCCACTATTTCTGTGGCTACCTCCTTGAGTACTCTGGGAAGCAGACTATCTGGCCCTGGGGATTTATCGACCTTCAATCCGTTCAATTTACCCAACACCACCTCCCGGCTAACCTGGATTTCACTCAGTTCCTCCATCTTTTTTGACCCCCGTTCCACTGCTATTTTCGGCAGATTATTTATGTCTTCCTTAATGAAGACAGAACCAAAGTAGTTATTCAATTGGTCTGCCATGTCCTTGTTCCCCATGATCAACTCACCTGTTTCTGACTGCAAGGGACCAACATTTGTTTTAACCAGTCTCTTTCTCTTCACATATCTATAAAAACAATTGCAGTCAGTTTTTATGTTTCCTGCCAGTTTCCTTTCATAATCTATTTTCCCTTAATTGAACAGTGTGAAATGTGAAATGAAAAAATAAATTAACTCGATACTGGAAAACTAATATCTATTGGCGAAAAACCTGTGTGTGTGTGTTGTCTGTGCGAATTGTATGTGTGGCAGTTGTCTGTGCGTTATGTGTGTGTGGGAGGGAAGGAAAGAAGGGAGGGAGGGAGAGAAGGGAGGAAGGAGAGAAGGGAATGAGGGAAGTAGAGAAAGAAGGGAGAGAGGGAAGAGAAAAGAGAGAGAGGAAGGAGAGAAGGTAAAAGAGAGGAAGGAGGAAGGGAAGGCAAGAAGGGAGGGAGGGAAGTAGGGAAGGGAGGGAGGGAGGGAAGGGAAGGAGAGAAGAGAGAGAGAAGGCCAACTGCAGGAGTGGTGCTCGCAGACTGGTGTGAGCTGAGGCTGAGGTTTGTAAACGTTGCTCCAACCCCCGGCCCGGCTCTCCCTGTATTGTTCACCGCATCTCCCCTGGAAGAGAGAGGGGTGGAGCCGGGGCTGTATGCGTGAAGCACAGCGACTGGAGGGGCGGGAGTGCTGCCCTGGGACCTCGAGGGAATGATCCACCTCCCACCTCCCCTTTCTCCATTCCCCCTCACACCCCCCTCTCCATCTATCCCTTTCTCCCCCCCTTCCACCCCTCTACTTTCTCTCAACCCCTCCACCCGGGGTAGATCTACCCGAGCCGAGAGTACATTACTTCAAAGATCTCAGAGCAGAGCTCCAAGATCTTCGGATTATTCTAGCCCGGGGCCCACTTAGGCCGGAGGCCCAATTGGGAGAAATTGATCCAATCGGCTTAAGGCCGGCCCTGTTTGCTGAGGCCGATCTGCGATCTACACACCATGGTGCAACGTGGGCAGTGGAGACTGGCGGTGGTTGGTAGTTGTGGAGCCCCCTTCTCTCCTTATGGTGCTGTCTCTTTGTCTCTGTGACACGGTGTAGTTCCATTTCATGACGTGCAGCTCCTTCTTGCACAGATTTCCTCCAGGAGCGCCTGCCTGTCCAGTGCAATGTGTTCCCAGTTGCTCGATGTGATGCGGAATTTCTTCAGACTGTTCTTGATGATGTCCTTGAAGCGTTTCTTTGGCCTGCCAAGGGCTTGCCGACCTTCCTCCAAATTAGAGTACAGCATTTGTTTAGGGAGACGTAACATAGAAACATAGAAAATAGGTGCAGGATGAGGCCATTCGGCCCTTCGAGCGACATGTGTTGGACATGTGGATGACATGGCCTGTCCATCGAAGTTGGTGCTGCATTATTGTGGTGGTGATGCTGGTCATGTTGGCTTCCTCCAAAACGCTGATGTTGGTGTGTTTGTTCTCCCAGCTGATCCTCAGAATCTTACGTAAGGATCTTTGATGGTATTGTTCCAGGGCTCTCAGGTGCCTGCTGTAGGTGGTCCATGACTCAGCTCCATACAACAGGGTGGAGAGGACAATGACTCTGTATCAGCAGTTTAGTTTGGGCCTTTAGGTCTCGGTCTTCAAAGACTCTTTTCCTGAGTCTGGCGTAGGCTCCGCTGGCACAACTCAGGCGATGGTTGACCTCAGAGTCAGTGTCAGCTTTTGAGGAAAGAATGCTGCCAAGGTAGGGGAAGTAGTCAACGTTTTCAAGAGTGGTGTTGTCCACTTTTATAGTGGGCTGGGTAGACGGCTGGTTGGGTGGAGGTTGATGTACGAACTGGGTATTCTTGACATTTAAGGCTAGGCCCATGACTGTATGCTTTGGCAAAGGCATTCGGGATGCCCTGGAGGTCTCCTGCAGAGGGTGCTGCAAAGGTGCAGTCGTCCGCGTACTGAAACTCCATGATGGCAGTGTTACTGAATTTGCTCTTGGCCTTCAACCTATTAAGGTTGAAGAGCCCACCGTCAGTTCTGTAGAGGATGTGGCAGTTCTTCACCAATGAGGTGAAGTATGGGACCAATGAAGACGACAAACAGGGTGGGTGCGATGATGCATCCCTGATTGACCCCCGTTTCCACAGTGAGGGGCTCGGTTTCAGAGCCGCAGTTGCTGAGCACTGTGACCGACATGCCTTCATGTAGAAGCCTCAATACTCTCATGTACTTGTCGTGGCAACCGTACCTTGATAGTGTGCTCCAAAGAGCCTGGTGGTCTACCAAATCAAAAGCCTTTGTCAGGTCTATGAAGGCCATGTATAAAGGCTGCCTTTGGTCACGGCATTTTTCCTGGAGTTGCTGTGCTGTGAATATTCTTTTACAGATACTGATAGGCCTGTTTCTATCAAAGATCATTTTAGTATATGTTCATCCCAGTTATCCTCAGTTCAAATTCTTCAAGTATGGCTGTCCTATTTGTTTCAAAACTGCAGAATCATCCAGGTGAATAGTTGGGCATTGTCATTGTGCATTGCAAGGGTATTTCTGTGATTTTCTTTCCTGTTACATTTTCTGCGGATCTTGATGCCGCCCTGGTCGAGTGAGATTTAAACACATGAGTGTCCACTCCAGCAGAATCCAAAACCTGTTTTAACCATCTAGAAATAGTTTGTACTAACACTTTTTTATGAGGTTTTTTGTGGCTGATGAGTATTGCATACTCAGAACCTCTGAGACTCTTAGTTACCTCGATATATTGACTCAGGTGTTTAAATACACGTAACGTTTGGTCAACAGGGTATGCTTTAAAGCTTACTTTGGTTCCGGCCATTGCTGGCCTGCTTTGTTTGATTAAATCATACACATAAAATGTAACAGAAGGATACATGCTATCTAGTCATAACTTTTGCAATGTTTGCACTCGTTGCGCTGATACTAGTGCCATGAGCCTAACCACTTTAAGTGTTAACTTCTGAAAAGATAATAACGTAATTGGAGCCCATTGCCGAAGCAGTGTGAGAACTATACTGACATCCCAGATTTCTGTATATCTAGGCTTAGGAGGATTTTTGTTAAAGATTCCTCTCATGAATTGGAAACATGGTTGCGGGAGGGTTGTGATTGGAAACTAAATATTCCAGGATTTTGTTGCTTCAGGTGTGATAGAATTGGAGGGACCAGAGGTGGAGGGGTTGCATTGCTTGTCAGAGAAGATATTACAGCAGTGCTTTGGCAGGATAGATTAGAGGGCTTGTCTAGGGAGGCTATTTGGGTGGAACTGAGAAGTGGGAACGGTGTAGCAACACTTTTAGGGGTGTATTATAGACCACCAAATGGTGAGCAAGAATTGGAAGAGCTAATATGAAAGGAGATAGCAGATATTAGTAGTAAGCACAAGGTAGTGATTGTGGGAGATTTCAATTTTCCAAAAATAGACTGGGAAACACATTCTGTAAATGGGCTGGATGGTTTGGAGTTTGTTAAATGTGTGCAGGATAGTTCTTTGCAGCAATACATAGAGGTATCGACCAGAGAAGGGGCAGTGCTGGACCTCCTGTTAGGAAATGAGGCAGGTCAGGTGACAGAGGTATGCGTTGGTGAGCACTTCGGGACCAGTGATCACAATACCATTCGTTTCAACATAATTATGGAGAGAGTCAGAACTGGACCTAGGGTTGAGATTTTTGATTGGAGAAAGGCTAACTTTGAGGGAATGCGTAATGATTTAAAAGGAGTGAATTGGGACATTTTGTTTTATGGGAAGGATGTAGAAGAGAAATGGAGGACATTTAAAAGAGAAATTTTAAGAGTACAGAATCTTTCGGTTGAAAGGAAATGGTAAAAATCAGAAAGAGCCATGGTTTTCAAGGGAAATTGGACACTTGGTTCGAAAAAAGAGAGATATCTACAATAATTATAGGAGGCATGGAGTAAATGAGGTGCTAGATGAGTATAAAGAATGTAAAAATAATTTTAAGAAAGAAATAAGAAAAGCCACAAGAAGATATGAGGTTGCTTTGGCAAGAAAGGTGAAAGTAAAACCAAAGGGTTTCTACAGCTATATTAATAGCAAAAGGATAACGAGGGATCATTAGAGAGCCAGAATGGACAGCTATCTGCAGAGCCAAAAGAGATGGGGAGATATTGAACACTTTATTTTCTTCGGTATTCACCAAGGAGAAGGATATTGAACTCTGTGAGGTAAGGGAAAAAAGTAGAGTAGCTATGGAAACTATGAGATTCAAAGAGGAGGAAGTACTGACACTTTTGAAAAATATAAAAGTGGATAAGTCTCCAGGTCCTGACAGGATATTCCCGAAGACATTGAGGGAAGTTAGTGTAGAAATAGCAGGGGCTATGACAGAAATATTTCAAATGTCATTAGAAACGGGAATAGTGCCGGAGGATTGGCGTACTGCGCATGTTGTTCGATTGTTTAAAAAGGGTTCAAAGAATATACCTAGCAATTATAGACCTGTTAGTTTGACGTCAGTGGTGGGCAAATTAATGGAAAGGATACTTAGAGATAATATATATAAGCATCTGGATGAACAGGGTCTGATCAAGAACAGTCAACATGGATTTGTGCCTGGAAGGTCATGTTTGACAAACCTTCTTGAATTTTTTGAAGAGGTTACTAGGGAAATTGATGAGGGTAAAGCAGTGTATGTTGTCTATATGGATTTCAGTAAGGTCTTTGACAAGGTTCCCCATGGAAGGTTGGTTGATAAGGTTCAATCTTTGGGTGTTAATGGCGGAGTAGCAAGATGGATTCAACAGTGGCTGAATGGGAAATGCCAGAGAGTGATGGTGGATGGCTGTTTGTCAGGTTGGAAGCCGGTGACCAGTGGGGTGCCTCAGGGATCTGTGTTGGGTCCACTGTTGTTTGTCATGTACATCAATTATCTAGATGATGGGGTGGAAAATTGGATAAGTAAGTATGCAGATGATACTAAGATAGGTGGTGTTGTGGATAATGAAGTAGAATTTCAAAGTCTACAGAGAGATCTGGGCCATTTGGAAGAGTGGGTTGAAAGATGGCAGATGGAGTTTAATGCTGATAAGTAGGAGGTGCTACATCTTGGCAGGACAAATCAAAATAGGACATACATGGTAAATGGTAGGGAATTGAGGAATGCTGTGGAACAGAGGGATCTAGGAATAACTGTGCATAGTTCCCTGAAGGTGGAATCGCATGTAGATAGGGTGGAAAAGAAAGCTTTTATTTTGCTGGCCGTTATAAATCAGAGCATTGAATATAGGAGTAGGGAAGTAATATTAAAAATGTACAAGGCATTGGTGTGACCAATTCTGGAGTATGGTGGACAATTTTGGTCGCCTAATTATAGGAAGGATGTCAACAAAATAGAGAGAGTACAGAGGAGATTTACTGGAATGTTGCCTGGGTTCCAGCAACCAAGTTACAGAGAAAGGTTGAACAAGTTAGGTCTTTATTCTTTGGAGTGCAGAAGGTTAAGGGGGGACTTGATTGAAGTTTTTAAAATGATGAAAGGGATAGTCAGAGTTGACGTGGATAAGCTTTTCCCATTGAGGATAGGGAAGATTCAAACAAGAGGGCATGACATGAGAATTAAGGGACAGAAATTTAGGGGTAACATGAGGGGGAGCTTCTTTACTCAGAGAGTGGTGGCTGTGTGGAATGATCTTCCAGCAGAAGTGGTGGAGGCAGGATCGATTTTAACATTTAAAAGTAGAGTGGATAGGTATATGGACGGGAAGGGAATGGAGGGGTATGGTCTGAGTGCAGGTAGATCGGACTAGAGGAAAATAAATGGTTGGCATGGACTGAAAGGGCCGAGAAGGCCTGTTTCCATGCTGTAATTGTTATATGGTTACAGGTCTCCTGAGTGTTGATTATGATTAAAATATCATGTAGATAATATCATCTAGATTCTGGACCCGAAGTAGCACCAGCACTGGTGTCAACAATTTCGTGAACGGCCTAGGAGCTGAGGTTAACCCATTGGGCAATGCTTTAAATTGCCACAGCTGTTCCATCCAACTAAATTTCAAGTATCTCCGATACTGATGATGAATTGGTACTGAATAATATGCATCTTTCAGATCTATAGTTGCCATATAACAGCCTTGTGATAACAGCTGCTTAGCTGTATTGAAGGTGTCCATTTTAAAATGCCTATACTGAACATAGGAATTTAGGAATTTAGAACTGAGTTAGGTCCAGAATGACTGTACATCCACCATCTTTTTTCTGTCTGGGGAATATATTGGACACAAATTGTTGAGGATGGTTAGTTGTCCTCTCAATTACCCCTTTTTGGGAGAAAATCATAATTTCTTTTCCCTGCTGAGTTTCTGGTGCAGAAAAAAACAATATTCTATTAGGTATATTCTGTACAGGTGGATCAATTCCTGACATAAACTCTATTCTGAGCCTGGCACAGTGTCTAGTATAAACTGATCAGATGTTATGCAGCACCATTCATCATAAAACAATTGCAACCTACCCTCAACCGGTGGTTGTTCCCCAGAAATCTTATCCTGGACAGAATGAATCACCTGTACCTCTACAGTCGGCCTCAAAGACCTGCTTCTTCCCATATTGGGGTTGTAGCTGGGATACACAGCTGGGTAATACAGTCGTCCCACTGGCCCCACTCTGCTTGGCCCTGCCCCTGGATCCAACCCCCTTCACGCTGAAACTGACCTGCGAGGTGGCATCCTGAGAGAAGGGGTATGACTGTCTCATGTATGTCTTCATGAGACTGATTGTTTTGGCCTCGCCCTCCAGGTCCTTGATTTGTTTGACGAGGTCCACCCCAATTAAATAATCTGGTGCTTGGATGTTTGTAGACCTACACAAAGCTGCAAATTTCAGGTTCAGCGTTGGTTTAATAGCTATCTTCCTTATGCTGGCCCTGTTCTGCAACGCAGTTGACCTCAAAATATGCGTTGCAGAACAGGGCTAGCATATCTTGTTGTGTGCCAGACATTGGTCCCCCCCCCCCCGGACCATTTTTCCGAATGCAATGATGCCTGCTGCCACTTGAGGACGCGCTGAAGCCTGATTTCCTGTCCCCGCATCGTTGCACTCATTTGTGCCCATATAGCAGAGTTCACGGTGGGCACATTGAGCGATCCACAATTAGCAGGTGTTTTATACCTTGTGGCCGTCTCTTCCATAATCGTATCCTGGAGCTGGTGAGAACCCATATAATTAACATTGGCGGCTAGGTTTTCCTCCATCGCCTCACCAGTCTCTTCCGGAATCGCAAAGTTTCTCGCTATGTCCGGGACACCTGGAGCATGGCTCATGTGCTCTGGTGTGTGCACAAATGCAGTGACACCCGCTTCAGGGTCAGACTCCACCTGCCCTGACTCTCCCGAGTCATGCTCTAGGGAGGTCTCTTCCAGCCCTAAACGAGGTGCTGGAGAGGGTGATTCCCATTGATATTGGTAGGCAGCATACTCCTCACCATATGGGCCTCATTGACAGGCTGCCTGGGGAATCCTTGGGGCACTGGATCCCAATTAAAACATCCCATGGCTCATTAATGTCAGGAGCATCCTCTCCATTTGGTCGAGCTGTCCTTGTTATCAGGAGGGGAGTCTTCTTCCTCATCAGACCCGTCAGATAAAACGGGTCTGACAGACTTTCTCGTGGCCTCTCTTCCTGTTGTTGTGGCCTCAGTGCCCTGGGACACTGGAGCTGACGGAGGCTGTTGAACTGCCGGTAAAACAGCAGCCGGTATCGGAGCCGGTGTTACCGCACTTGTTATCGCTCGACCCGATCTGAGAGCTCGAACCGCGGGCCCGCGCGTTCCGCTCCTACTTCGAACAGTTTTCCTAACGGTACCCTCCATAACCAGTAACTCCCACTGGCTCCCAAGCCAGACTTGCGGAGTTTAAATAGTCGCAGGAAAAGTTTTAAAACCCACTTACCTGCGAGTTTACTACTTACCGCTGGTGGAGCTGGGCTCTCCAGCCCGTCGGTGCGCCATGCTTCCAACGTTATGATGCGCATGCGCCTGGCGGGACTTCTACACGTCCTCACTCACGTGACTCTGAAGTAAAATTGCATACATGTAAGCCTGCAAGTAACAAACAAAATGTGTACATCACCTCTGAAATGCATATAGTTACAATACCACTTGTTTTAGTGAATAGAAACATAGAAACATACGAAAATAGGTGCAGGAGTAGGCCATTTGGCCCTTCGAGCCTGCACCGCCATTCAATGTGAACGTGGCTGATCATCCAACTCAGTATCCCATACCTGCCTTCTCTCCATACCCCCTGATTCCTTTAGCCACAAGTACCACATCTAACGCCCGCTTAAATATAGCCAATGAACTGACCTCAACTACCTTCTGTGGCAGAGAATTCCAGAGACTCACCACTCTCTGTGTAAAGAATGTTTTCCTCATCTCGGTCCTAAAGGAATTCCCCCTCATCCTTAGACTGTGACCCCTTGTTCTGGACTCCCCCAACATCGGGAACAATATTCCAGCATCTAGCTTGTCCAACCCCTTAAGAATTTTGTAACATTCTATAAGATCCCCCCTCAATCTTCTAAATTCCAGCGAGTATAAGCCGAGTTTATCCAGTCTTTCCTCATATGAAAGTCCTGACATCCCAGGAATCAGTCTGGTGAATCTTCTCTGTACCCCCTCTCTGGCAAGAATGTCTTTCCTCATATTTGGAGAACAAAACTGTACGCAATACTCCAGGTGTGGCCTCACCAAAACCAAAAATACTGCAGTAGAACCTCCCTGCTCCTATACTCAAATCCTTTTGCTATGAATGCTAACATACCATTTGCTTTCTTCACTGCCTGCTGCACCTGCATGCCTACTTTCAATGACTGGTGTACCATGACACCCAGGTCTTGTTGCATCTCCCCTTTTCCTAATCTGCCACCATTCAGATAATAGTCTATCCTCATGTTTTTGCCACCAAAGTGGATAACTTCACATGTATCCACATTATACTGCATCTGCCATGCATCTGCCCATTCACTCAGCCTATCCAAATCACCCTGCAGCCTCCAAGCATCCTCCTCACACCTAACTATACCCCCCAGCTTGGTGTCATCTGCAAATTTGGAGATGTTGCATTGAATTCCCTCATCCAAATCATTAATATATATTGTAAATAGCTGGGGTCCCAGCACTGAGCCTTGCGGTACCCCACTAGTCACTGCCTGCCATTCTGAAAAGGACCCATTTACTCCTACCCTTTGCTTCCTGTCTGCTAGCCAGTTCTCTATCCACATCAATACTGAACCCCCAAGACCGTGTGCTTTAAGTTTGTATGCTAATCTCTTATGCGGGACCTTGTCGAAAGCCTTCTGAAAGCCTAGATATAACACATCCACTGGTTCTCCCTTATCCACTCTACTAGTTACATCCTTGAAATCATGTCAGACATGATTTACCTTTCGTAAATCCATGCTGACTTTGTCCAATGATTTCACCACTTTCCAAATGCGCTGCTATCCCATCTTTAATAACTGACTCTAGCAGTTTCCCCACTGCCGATGTTAGACTAACTGGTCTGTAATTCCCCGCTTTCTCTCTCCCTCCTTTTTTAAAAAGTGGGGTTACATTAGCTACCTTCCAATCCTTAGGAACTACTCCAGAATCTAAGCAATTTTGAAAAATTATCACTAATGCATCCACTATTTCTGTGGCTACCTCCTTGAGTACTCTGGGAAGCAGACTATCTGGCCCTGGGGATTTATCGACCTTCAATCCGTTCAATTTACCCAACACCACCTCCCGGCTAACCTGGATTTCACTCAGTTCCTCCATCTTTTTTGACCCCCGTTCCACTGCTATTTTCGGCAGATTATTTATGTCTTCCTTAATGAAGACAGAACCAAAGTAGTTATTCAATTGGTCTGCCATGTCCTTGTTCCCCATGATCAACTCACCTGTTTCTGACTGCAAGGGACCAACATTTGTTTTAACCAGTCTCTTTCTCTTCACATATCTATAAAAACAATTGCAGTCAGTTTTTATGTTTCCTGCCAGTTTCCTTTCATAATCTATTTTCCCTTAATTGAACAGTGTGAAATGTGAAATGAAAAAATAAATTAACTCGATACTGGAAAACTAATATCTATTGGCGAAAAACCTGTGTGTGTGTGTTGTCTGTGCGAATTGTATGTGTGGCAGTTGTCTGTGCGTTATGTGTGTGTGGGAGGGAAGGAAAGAAGGGAGGGAGGGAGAGAAGGGAGGAAGGAGAGAAGGGAATGAGGGAAGTAGAGAAAGAAGGGAGAGAGGGAAGAGAAAAGAGAGAGAGGAAGGAGAGAAGGTAAAAGAGAGGAAGGAGGAAGGGAAGGCAAGAAGGGAGGGAGGGAAGTAGGGAAGGGAGGGAGGGAGGGAAGGGAAGGAGAGAAGAGAGAGAGAAGGCCAACTGCAGGAGTGGTGCTCGCAGACTGGTGTGAGCTGAGGCTGAGGTTTGTAAACGTTGCTCCAACCCCCGGCCCGGCTCTCCCTGTATTGTTCACCGCATCTCCCCTGGAAGAGAGAGGGGTGGAGCCGGGGCTGTATGCGTGAAGCACAGCGACTGGAGGGGCGGGAGTGCTGCCCTGGGACCTCGAGGGAATGATCCACCTCCCACCTCCCCTTTCTCCATTCCCCCTCACACCCCCCTCTCCATCTATCCCTTTCTCCCCCCCTTCCACCCCTCTACTTTCTCTCAACCCCTCCACCCGGGGTAGATCTACCCGAGCCGAGAGTACATTACTTCAAAGATCTCAGAGCAGAGCTCCAAGATCTTCGGATTATTCTAGCCCGGGGCCCACTTAGGCCGGAGGCCCAATTGGGAGAAATTGATCCAATCGGCTTAAGGCCGGCCCTGTTTGCTGAGGCCGATCTGCGATCTACACACCATGGTGCAACGTGGGCAGTGGAGACTGGCGGTGGTTGGTAGTTGTGGAGCCCCCTTCTCTCCTTATGGTGCTGTCTCTTTGTCTCTGTGACACGGTGTAGTTCCATTTCATGACGTGCAGCTCCTTCTTGCACAGATTTCCTCCAGGAGCGCCTGCCTGTCCAGTGCAATGTGTTCCCAGTTGCTCGATGTGATGCGGAATTTCTTCAGACTGTTCTTGATGATGTCCTTGAAGCGTTTCTTTGGCCTGCCAAGGGCTTGCCGACCTTCCTCCAAATTAGAGTACAGCATTTGTTTAGGGAGACGTAACATAGAAACATAGAAAATAGGTGCAGGATGAGGCCATTCGGCCCTTCGAGCGACATGTGTTGGACATGTGGATGACATGGCCTGTCCATCGAAGTTGGTGCTGCATTATTGTGGTGGTGATGCTGGTCATGTTGGCTTCCTCCAAAACGCTGATGTTGGTGTGTTTGTTCTCCCAGCTGATCCTCAGAATCTTACGTAAGGATCTTTGATGGTATTGTTCCAGGGCTCTCAGGTGCCTGCTGTAGGTGGTCCATGACTCAGCTCCATACAACAGGGTGGAGAGGACAATGACTCTGTATCAGCAGTTTAGTTTGGGCCTTTAGGTCTCGGTCTTCAAAGACTCTTTTCCTGAGTCTGGCGTAGGCTCCGCTGGCACAACTCAGGCGATGGTTGACCTCAGAGTCAGTGTCAGCTTTTGAGGAAAGAATGCTGCCAAGGTAGGGGAAGTAGTCAACGTTTTCAAGAGTGGTGTTGTCCACTTTTATAGTGGGCTGGGTAGACGGCTGGTTGGGTGGAGGTTGATGTACGAACTGGGTATTCTTGACATTTAAGGCTAGGCCCATGACTGTATGCTTTGGCAAAGGCATTCGGGATGCCCTGGAGGTCTCCTGCAGAGGGTGCTGCAAAGGTGCAGTCGTCCGCGTACTGAAACTCCATGATGGCAGTGTTACTGAATTTGCTCTTGGCCTTCAACCTATTAAGGTTGAAGAGCCCACCGTCAGTTCTGTAGAGGATGTGGCAGTTCTTCACCAATGAGGTGAAGTATGGGACCAATGAAGACGACAAACAGGGTGGGTGCGATGATGCATCCCTGATTGACCCCCGTTTCCACAGTGAGGGGCTCGGTTTCAGAGCCGCAGTTGCTGAGCACTGTGACCGACATGCCTTCATGTAGAAGCCTCAATACTCTCATGTACTTGTCGTGGCAACCGTACCTTGATAGTGTGCTCCAAAGAGCCTGGTGGTCTACCAAATCAAAAGCCTTTGTCAGGTCTATGAAGGCCATGTATAAAGGCTGCCTTTGGTCACGGCATTTTTCCTGGAGTTGCTGTGCTGTGAATATTCTTTTACAGATACTGATAGGCCTGTTTCTATCAAAGATCATTTTAGTATATGTTCATCCCAGTTATCCTCAGTTCAAATTCTTCAAGTATGGCTGTCCTATTTGTTTCAAAACTGCAGAATCATCCAGGTGAATAGTTGGGCATTGTCATTGTGCATTGCAAGGGTATTTCTGTGATTTTCTTTCCTGTCAATGGGCAGGTTGTTGCTTTGTTGCGCGTTAAATCAGACTGATCTTGCAGCAATGCTGTTCATTTTATCAGCATGACAAAGGAAACTACCTCTTAAACTTTTTGTATTTTTTCGGTTCATGCTAATGTTTTGTGTGGGTTTCCATATCAGCAGGGATTTTTGCTTATGGCTAAGCCTGCGCATATATGTGCAACTAATATGCAATCTCTTTTAGGTAAATGAAGAAATAATCTTCATTGGAACTGAAGAGCCATGTAGAATCCTTGAATTATGCAGCAGCGTTTATTCAGTTCATAATGTGTGCATTGATTCTTAAAAAAACAAACTGAAACCAATGTGCTTTCCCCTCACTCTGCAAAATTCTCTTTGTCAAGTATTTATTCATGCTAAATTTGAAATTTACCATTGGATCGGCTTCCTTTATCTATTCGGTTAGCCCAGATTTATTTTTTGACAAAATGTATTCGCTTTGTTGTTAAATATTGGAGTGCTCTACTCATCGTATGTGGTGTATTTTATCCCACAACAATAAGCCTTCATATAGGATGTGATTCATATCTTTCCATTCGCCAGTGGGAAAGAGCTTTTGTAATCAAGCTTAAAACTTGTTCAAGTTCTCACGTTCTCTAGCATAAGCAAGATTGATAAACTATGGAAAACTTTCACAGGCTTACTATGAGGTCATATTGAAGAGAGAAAACTTTGGTAATAACATGTCCCCAAGATCTACTAAAAAATTCAATTTGTCGGAACATTTGTGAAGGTCCTGTATTTTCCCGTTAAGGACCTGCACAGCATATTGGAGCAATCTCTTTCCTTTCAGTTGCCAACATTTGAATAGTTTATTGTTTCCTTAAATCTGAAAAAAAAGGTAAATTAATTTAAAATGGGTAAGCGACTAAGGTAATGTTTATGGTTTGTTTATCATTAACTCGTTGATTAAAAATTGTCTGCTGTAGTTTTAAGATGTTGCTGATCAGAATGTACATCCGGTGCAGTTCACTATCCTTGGCTGGGCAAGTAATTGTTGATTCATCTCTAAAGAGTGAGCAGCTTGTGAAGTAGTTTGCAGCAGATGCTACATTCAGATATGAGGAGGTTCACTGATGAATAATTCCAATTGAAACAGATAATAAAAACTCTCCGCCCCCCAAAGGTTGGCTGCTATCAGTACAGCATTCGGAAACAAACGGATAAATAACATGGGATTAAGGCCTTCAGCTATAACGCAAGTCACATAATATTTCCCTGAGGAACAATTACTTGAGATATGGGTGGAAGTAATTTATTGACAGTCTTTAAACTGGTATACCATATAACCATATAACAATTACAGCACGGAAACAGACCTTCTCGGCCCTTCCAGTCCGTGCCGACCATTTATTTTCCGCTCATCTACCTGCACTCAGACCATACCCCTCCATTCCCTTCCCGTCCATATACCTATCCACTTTACTTTTAAATGTTAAAATTGATCCTGCCTCCACCACTTCTGCTGGAAGATTATTCCACACAGCCACCACTCTCCGAGTAAAGAAGTTCCCCCTCATGTTACCCCTAAACGTCTGTCCCTTAATTCTCATATCATGCCCTCGTGTTTGAATCTTCCCTACCCTCAATGGGAAAAGCATATCCACGTAAACTCTGTCTATCCCTTTCATTTTATAAACCTCAATCAAGTCCCCCCTTAACCTTCTGTGCTCCAAAGAATACAGACCTAACTTGTTTAACCTTTTTCTGTAACTTAGTTGCTGGAACCGAGGCAACATACTGACAAATTTCCTCTGTACTCTCTCTATTTTGTTGACATCCTTCCTATAATTAGGCGACCAAAATTGAACACCATACTCCAGAATTGGTCTCACCAATGCCTTGTACAATTTTATCATTACTTCCCTACTACTATATTCAATGCTCTGATTTATAAAGGCCAGCACACCAAAAGCTTTCTTTACCACCCTATCTACATGCGATTCCACCTTCAGGGAACTATGCACAGTTATTCCTAGATCCCTCTGTTCCACAGCATTCCTCAATTCCCTACCATTTACCATGTACGTCCTATTTTGATTTGTCCTGCCAAGATGTAGCACCTCACACTTATCAGCATTAAACTCCATCTGCAATCTTTCAGCCCACTCTTCCAAATGGCCCAAATCTCTCTGTAGACTTTGAAAATCTACTTCATTATCCACAGCACCCCCTATCTTCGTATCATCTGCATACTTACTTATCCAATTTTCCACCCCATCATCTAGATTATTGATGTACATGACAAACAACAGTGGACCCAACACAGATCCCTGAGGCACCCCACGGCACAAGTAATGTAAATTAATGTCACTTTGTTTAAAATCAAATTCTACAAACTAAATAAAAGAAAATAGGTGTAAACATAAAAAGGTATGCATTGACATTGGAGTTTCGAAACTGTTCAGTGCAGTACACACAATTTGAGTGCTACGTGGCTGAACTGTATAGTCATAGAGGCATAGTTCAGCCACATAGCACTCAAATTCACAAAGAACAAATGAACTTGTCTGGGAGCTGGCATTCATGCTCGTCAATATAAACATAGAATCATAGAGGCATAGTTATACAGTGCGGAAACAGGCCCTTGGCCCAACTTGCCCACACCAGCCAACATGTCCCAGCTACACTAGTCCCACCTGCCTGCGCTTGGTCCATATCCCTCCAAACTTGTCCTATTCATGTACCTTTCTAACTGTTTCTTAAACGTTGGGATAGTCCTAGCCTTAACTACCTCCTCTGGCAGCTTATTCCATACACCCACCACCCTTTGTATAAAAGTTACCCCTCAGTTTCCTATTAAATCTTTTACCATTCACCTTGAACCTATGTCCACTCGGAGGACATACCCAGTTACTAAAAATGAGCATGTGATCTGTGTCTTCATGGTACACTCTAGAAATATGGCCCAACCCCAACAAATTTGTGGATCATTAGCTGCTGAGCATGCACAGTAATATCAGCCATAAAGTAATTCATTGAGGTGCAGGTTATGGTACTGCCGTTGCGCTGTTCCACTCGCTTGGCTTTGACATTGACCTTTGATGCTGTCTGTGTGGAGTTCTTCTGTGATCACGTGGGTTTCCTCCAGGAGCTTAAGTTTCTTCCCACATCCCAAAGCCATGCTGGTAGGTTAATTGACTCATGTAAATTATGACTAGTGTGAGTGGGTGGAAGGAGAGTCATGGACAAGTGAGAGAGAATAGCTTACTGAGGTCTGCATGACCCTATCCAAATAACACTGGAAACCAGAGAGATTGTTTGGCAAAAATATTTTCATGCTTGGTCTATATTGTTAGAATGGTGAATATTGTGATATGAGCAAGTAGTCTACTTATGCATAGTGTCTTGTAAGACTCACAGGTGCACCATATCCCTGGGGTTGTGGTATGAAAATAAACAAAATTTAAGCCACAGACTTGAGTCGTAAAAGTTTGATTAAAAATCAGAGCGCTGGGAACGAGATGCAATACAGTGTCAGGTGTAATGAATAAAACTCCAAACCACATGAATGATGTGAATACCTAATCAAAGTTTTCTTTTAAATCAACACTGGCGTGCATGGATTGAGCGTGTGGAATGCAGGTGTAATAAGTGTGCAATCCCAGCCCATCATGCGGTGGGAGAATAACAACATCAGACAGTGAAATGAAAATGTAAATGTCTTGAGTAGCTTTCTGAAAAGCAGGAGTGTTGATGAAAAGGCAAGCGACATTCTACAGTATATGGGATTAAATGAATTAGCATGTAAGCCATGATAGGATTTTCAATAAATTCAGCTTTCTCCACAAATTGAAAATAAATCGCATGATCTACGGAAATTATTTCTTAAGCCTGAGAGGAATCACGTGAGCCCGTCAACAAGTTTCTTGCAAGGCTGAGAAGTATAGGCAGTAAATGTCGATTCAAGGAAATGGATGACAGGTTAGTTGACCAGCTCATCTGGGGCTCAGCGTTACCAGAAATACAAATAACTTTCTTTGGAATGGTGGGACTCACGATAGCTCAGACTGTAGATATACCCAAAGCACAGGAAACATAGAAACATCGAAAATAGGTGCATAAGGAGGCCATTCGGCCCTTCGAGCCAGCACCGCCATTCATTGGGAGATGCAACGAGACCTGGGTGTCATGGTACACCAGTCATTGAAAGTAGGCATGCAGGTGCAGCAGGCAGTGAAGAAAGCAAATGGTATGTTAGCATTCATAGCGAAAGGATTTGAGTATAGGAGCAGGGAGGTTCTATTGCAGTTGTACAGGGTTTTGGTGAGGCCACACCTGGAGTACTGCGTACAGTTTTGGTCTCCAAATCTGAGGAAAGACATCCTTGCCATAGAGGGGGTACAGAGAAGATTCACCAGACTGATTCCTGGGATGTCAGGACTTTCATATGAGGAAAGATTGGATAGACTCGGTTTGTACTCGATGGAATTTAGAAGATTGAGGGGGGATCTTATAGAAACCTACAAAATTCTTAAGGGGTTGGACAAGCTAGATGCTGGAAGATTGTTCCCGATGTTGGGGGAGTCCAGAACAAGGGGTCACAGTCTAAGGATAAGGGGGAATTCCTTTAGGACCGAAATGAGGAAAACATTCTTTACACAGAGAGTGGTGAGTCTCTGGAATTCTCTGCCACAGAAGGTAGTTGAGGCCAGTTCATTGGCTATATTTAAGAGGGCGTTAGATGTGGCACTTGTGGCTAAAGGGATCAGGGGGTATGGAGAGAAGGCAGGTACGGGATACTGAGTTGGATGATCAGCCATGATCACATTGAATGGCGGTGCAGGCTCGAAGGGCCGAATGGCCTACTCCTGCACCTATTTTCTATGTTTCTATGTTTCTATTGTGCTCATGGCTGATCATCCCCAATCAATAACCCGTGCCTGCCTTCTCCCCATATCAAAGAGTCAAAAGAGTTTATTGTCATGTGTCCCTGACAGGACAATGAAAATCTTTCTTTGCATAGCACAACAGAACATAGTAGGCATTGACTACAATTATATACGTAAATACACACATGAATTAATAAATTAATAATGTGCAAATAACAGATGGAGGGATATTAATGTTCAGAGTTCCAAACCAAGTTTAATAGCCTGATGGCTGTGGGGAAGTAGCTATTCCTAAACCGGGTTGTTGCAGTCATCAGGCTCCTGTACCTTCTACCCGAAGGTAGCAGGGAGATGAGTGTGTGGCGAGGGTGGCACCATATGGACAGTTGCTCGATCTCTCTTCTATATTCTGACTCATCCCCATCAGTGATACATCCCACAACAGTGGTGTCGTCAGCGAACTTGATGATAGAGTTCGCACTATGACTGGCTACGCAGTCATGAGTATAGAGTGAGTACTGCAGGGGGCTGAGCACGCAGCCTTGAGGTGCTTCCGTGCTGATTGTTATCGAGTCTGACACATTTCCACCAATACGAACAGACTGTGGTATGTGGATGAGGAAGTCGAGGATCCAATTGCAGAGGGATGCACAGAGACCCAGTTTTGCGAGTTTGGTAACCAGCTTGGAGGGGATGATTGTGTTAAATGCCGAGCTGTAGTCAATGAATAAGAGCCACAGGTCGATAGTCATTGAGGCACGTCACCTTGCTCTTCTTGGGCACCGGTATTATTGATGCCCTTTTGAAGCAGGTGGGAACCTCAAACCTCAGAAGTGGCAGGTTGAAAATGTCCGTAAAAACTCCAGCCAGTTGGTCCGCACAGGTTTTTGGGACAAGACCAGGTATGCCATCAGGTCCAGACGCTTTTCGAGGGTTCACCCCTCTGAACGATTTCCCGACGTCGGCCTCTGTGACTGAAACTGAAATACCATCACAGCAAATAGGGGCTTGGGAAGGCACCATATCTCTTGATTCCAGTAGCCCCTAGAGATCTATCTAACTCTCTCTTAAATCCATCCAGTGACTTGGCCTCCACTGCCCTCTGTGGCAGGGAATTTCACAAATTCACAACTCTCTGGGTGAAAAAGTTTTTTCTCACCTCACCAATGGCTTCCCCTTTATTCCAAGACAGTGGCCCTTGGTTCTGAACTCGCCCAACATTGGGAACATCTTTCCTGCATCTAGCTTGTCCAGTCCTTTTATAATTGTATATGTTTCCATAAGAACCCACCTCATCGAGCCACAACGAGAGGATAGACACAAAGTGCTGGAGTAACTCAGTGGGACAGGCAGCATCTCTGGAGAGAAAGAATGTGTGAGGTTGCGGGTCAAGACCCTTCTTCAGAAGGAGGTGTCATTGATATTCTCTCCACCAATGTTTGAGAGTTGATTGGAAAAGCCAATTGGCCATAAAATATTATTAGTTAATACAAGGTTGCATCCCATGCCTGGACTCAAGTGGGAAGTTGAAGATCATGTCTGCCAACCAGGCATCCTCTGGAGCAGGGATGATACAGTTAGACAACGGAATCAAATGAATGAAAACCACATCACTGTTGACCCCCAAGTAAAGCCACTGATCCCCATACAAGATAATGATTGAGTCAAAGGGAAAACTTTGTAAAGTGGATACCAGTCAAAGTCACCCGTTCTGCCAACTGGGTGAACTTCAATTTGGTGAAAGAGAAGCCTGATGGATGATCGAGGATAGGTCTGGAGCAAATGAACTAAAGTCAGGGGACCACTGCCCATTTGGAAGAAACCCTACCAGTCAATGTTTTCAGTAAACCTCGTGCTAAAACCAGAGAGTGAACTGTGAAGCTTGGTGTGGGTCATCAGTTGTCAACATTGTCAACACTAAATTATCACACGGTTCCCATGGTGCAAGTTTCAGTGGCCTACTCTTTAGGCTGAGACAACTCATGTTTCAGGAGTAGGTAGACAAGACTTGCAGAGCATTCAAAAGAGCAGTGAGCTCAGGGCTGGTGGACTCACAGTTCACTCACTCATGGCTGGTGGAGCCACAGTTCACTCCTTATGGCATCTGGAGCCACAGTTCACTCACTCAGGCTTCTGGACCTGATTCTCACTCACAGCTTTGGGGCATCCGGGCTTGCTGACTCACGCCCGCCCGACTTCTGGACTCATGCCCGGTCTCCAGGGCTTTATTCTCCTCGCCCCTGGAAGGGGCAATACCTTCATGATGACTGACAGGCGAGAATACCAATCTGCTCATCTCACGATTTTTAAACCTTCATAACATTTCTAATATTCCACCAATGGGAACAGAACGGTGAGTAAGGTGGTGAAATATTCCTAGCGATATAGGGTACCGTTTTTGCACAAATTTAAATACAACGTAGACTGCTAAATGAGATATATTCAAATTATGTTATTAAACTTTTCCAACAGACAAAACAAGTATACTTTGAATTCGGGGATAAACCACATAAACTTTTGTTACGCCAACTTAGAAAATCAGATGAAGAAAAAATGATACATAAAATCAGATGTGAACAAGGAGAAATACTAACCTTACCAAAACATATTAATGACAGATTCCTGCATTACTATCAAAAACTTTACTCAACCAAACTGACGGGTCAATCTGATGGAATGGAAACATTCCTACATGTATGTCATATTAATGGATTAGATCAGGAAGGTAGAGACTTGCTAGATGCTGAAATATCAGTAAAAGATATTGAGGAATCAATCAGATAATTGAAAAATGGAAACGCTGCTGGCCCCGAAGGTTTAGGTGTTGAATTTTATAAGAAGTTTCACGATTTGATTTCCCCACGTTTACAAACAACATATAAATACGCCTACGAACAAGGAAAGTTACCAGAAACTTTAAATTAGTCCACAATTACACTCATTCCTAAAGCAGATAAGGATCTGGAAGATCCAGGATCATATAGAGCAATTGCTCTTCTAAATACTGATCAAAAAATATTAACTAAAATTTTATCTCAAAGGTTAAGTTTAGTGATTAATAAATTAATACATCGTGATCAAACAGGCTTTATCCCCAAACGTTATTCGACTTATAACTTGAGACGTCTGTTCAATATCATATATTCAAAAAGAATTAATCATATTGAATTAGCTGTCATATCCCTTGATGCGGAAAAAGCATTCGATCAGGTTGAATGGCCTTATTTATTTAAGATAATGCAGAAATTTCAACTGGGGGACAGATTTTGTAAGTGAGTTAGAATTTTATATTCTAACCCAACAGCAAGAATATTAACAAATCAAATGTTATCAGCCAAATTTAATCTCTCTAGGGGTTGAAGACAAGGATGTCCGTTATCACCTTTATTATTTGCTTTTGCAATAGAACTATTAGCCGAAAGGATTAGATCAGAATCAGAAATATATGGATATAATACCAATACCACAACGAATAAAATATCTTTATATGCAGATGACGTCTTAATATATATTACAAAATCAGAGATTAGTATTCCTAACTTACTTAATGTCATAACTGAATTTAGTACATTCTCAGGATATAGAATTAATTGGAATAAAAGTGAAATTATGCCTATAACTGGAATCAAATCAAATATATTACAAAATTTTCCATTTAAAATAGTTATGGACAAAATTAAATATCTAGGAATTAATGTATCTAAATCTTACAATTCTCTATTCAAATCAAATTATCCCCAATCATTGAATAAACGAAAAAAATAATATTCTATACCGGAAATTACCAATATCAATGATCGGCAGAATAAATGTCATTAAAATGATTTTTTTACCACAACTATTATATTTATTTCAAGCTATCCCTCTATACCTCCCTAAAACTTTTTTTTTTTTTAAATGATTCTATTGTTAATAGCTTTATTTGGGATTATAAAACTCACAGAATAAGTAAAAAACATTTATGTAAATCTAAGATAAATGGAGGATTAGCACTACCTAATTTTTTATACTATTTCTGGGCGGTTCAGATTAAGAATATGAATTTTTGGTTGGTAAATATGGATCAGGAACCAGCTTGGTTAAAAATGGAAAAGGAAGACTGTTTACCTTTCGATATAAGTACGATGCTCCTTGCTCCAAGGATGGTACAAAAAAAAAAATTATAGGGAAAATCCTATAATTTATAGCAATAGACATATTTGGAAACAAATAGTTAAGACTCTACATTTGGATAATATGTCGCTTTGCTTACCAATTATGAATAACCCTTTGTTTAAGCACTCTACATTGGATAGGGGTTTTGAACAATGGAAAAACTTAGGAATTATAAGGATAGAACACCTTTATAGGAAAGGGAAATTTCTCTCATTTCAAGAGTTAAAAGATATTTACGAATTGCACCCAAATAACTTATTTAGGTATTTACAAATTAGAGATTATATCAAATCAAATACGCAAGATTATAAAAATAGAGAACCAGGAATATTGGATGAAGTGCTCAACAAGCACCCAAAAACAGAAAAACTAATAGCATATGTATAATACTCTTTTGGATAGGGAAATTCCAACAACAGAATCATACCGACAAGCATGGGAAAATGAAACAGGCTTAACTATATTAAAAGACACTTGGGAAGAAAGTCTACAACATATACACCGTTGTTCGTTAAATGCCAGACATACCTTGATACAATTCAAAGTATTCCATAGATTACATTATTCAAAAACAAAATTAAATAGAATTTTTCCTAACATCTCCCCTATCTGTGATAAATGTCAGTATTCAGAAGCTAATTTAACGTATAGTTTTGTAACATGTAAAATTTAATAGTTATTGAACTGAATTTTTAAAAATAATTTTGATAGTTCTTAAGATTAAATTGGATCCTGACCCAAAGCTAATAATATTAGGAGTTTCAGATTCAAATCAAATATTCACAGTAAATCAAAGACATTTTCTTGATTACTGTTTAATAATTTGAAAAAAATTAATATTAAAATTCTGGAAGGGAACATTATCCCCCACAATTAAAATGTGGACAGTGGAAATGTTGGAGACGCTGCATTTGGAGAGAATCAGGTTTGTCCTAATGGACAAATATGAACTTTTTGAACAAATATGGTCTCCATTCACTGACTATATGAAGGGGTAGCCGAGCTCAGCATTGTAACTCAATAAATACCCGGTGGTAGGATTAGATGAAAAGATCTATTCCGAGATTTGTATACACGTCTCTATAGATATTGTTATGTGAAATTGTTCCATTCATTGTTAAGATGTATATATATATATATATATATATATATATATATATTTTAAGTATAATAATTGTTCTCTTGAATAATTTTTTAATTTTTATTATTTTTATTTTTATTTATTTATTTATTTATTTAAATTGTTTTTTATTTTAATTTTAATGTTTTTATACATAATCATAATCAATATTATTTAATCACTCTTTGATTAAACACCTACTCTTTCACCTCTTTACTTTCTTTACTTTCTAAAAAATATATAGAAACTTATATAAATCACTCCGTAATATTTGTATAACTTTTGAAACAAGTTAAATGTGTATTTGAAGAACTGTTTCAAATACATTGGCATATCATTGGCAATATGTATTGCTTCCAATAAAAATATTTTTAAAAAAAAGACTGGAAGTGGTCAAGATTAGACAGACAGACAGACAGACAGACAGACAGACAGACAGACAGACAGACAGACAGACAGACAGACAGACAGACAGACAGACAGACAGCAAAGGGTCTGAATGCTTATGTATATGTGATATTTCAGTTATTTCTTTTTAATTACTTTGTAAATTTTTCTAAACACGTGTTTTCGCTTCTTCATTCTGCGATATTGTGTGTAGATTGATGATTTTTAAAAAAGGATTTAATTTATTTTAAAATAAGTCTGTAAAGTAACAAAATGTGGAAAACGTGAAGCGGTCCGAATACTTTCTGAATGCACTGTATGGCAATTAAACTCTTGAGTACCATCTCACTTATTTTCCCTTTGTACTGAAACACTGATTCAGAATTACTCTAGAGACGCAGGGAACTGCAAATGCCAGATTCTTGCATAGAATATAAAGTACTGGAGTACTCAGCGGGTCAGGCAGGATTGCTGGAGGCCAAGGATAGGCAATGTTTTGGTTCGGGATCCTTCTTCAGACTGATTGTACAGAAGGGAGAAAGCAGGGGTGGGACAAAACCTGGCAAGTGATAGGTGGAAAATTGTGTGGGAGGAGGGGATTAATTGGCCGATGGGTGGACAAAGGCTAGAGATGTAAAGGAGACAAAAGGGTGTTGCGTAAAGAGAGAGGAGGAGTGAGATGAGCCAGAAGGATAGATATATATGGAAGGGGATGGGGTGCGTGGGCTAGAGGAGGAAGGATAATGGGAGAAATGGTGTACATCCAGGTGGGGCATGGGGAAGGGAGGAGTGGGGGAAGGGGGAATGCTTGGGTAGAATGCATCCCAAAGGTGTAAACATTTAATTGACCAATTTTAGGCAACACCACCCTGCCCGCCCCCTCCGTGTCTGTGCATCTATATTTCTCCTGCCTTAATGTCTCCTTGTCTTCTTTTGTCGTATTTTCATCGTCAGACTGTCCTCCAATCACATCCCCTCACCTGTACCCACCTATTTGTTCCATTTCCAGCTCTTTTCCCACTTTCTCCCACCTGCTGCATACAATCAGAATGAAGAACCTCCCACCTAAAATGTCACCAATCCATGTTCTCCAGAAACTGTGCAACATGCATGATGGCGCAGTGGTAGAGTTACTGCCTTGCAGCACTTAAAGCGCCAAACCACGGTTCGATCCCGACTACAGGTGCTGTCTGTACGGAGTTTAATGTTCTCCCTGAGTGCGTGGGTTTTCTCCAAGACCTTTGGTTTCCTCTCACATTCCAAAGATGTACAGGTTTGTAGGTTAATTGACTTGGTGTAAATGTTAAAAAATTGTCCCTAGTGTGTGCAGGATAGTGTTGATGTGTGGAGATTGGTGGGCCGAAGGGCCTGTTTCCGCGCTGTATCTCTAAACTAAACTAAGCTAAACTCAATTTCTCAGATAATGTATGTCAGGCTTCACTGCAAAGGTGCACAATCCTTTTTTACACAATCCTTGTGTGTTGTGCAATTATTAACAGATAAAATATAAATTACCAGCATTTGAGTTACCGAACAAAGCAGTGTGAAGATGTACATTGTGCATTCACAGGGCACAAAGATGTAAGTTGTGCATTCACAGGGCACCATGTGGTGGGAAACTGTTTTTCTAATATGAAAAATACAAGCTGCTGCTAATGGCAGCATGGACCAAGAAATATATAACATGAAAAGAGGACACAACAAATGTGACAGCAGGATGTAAGTGCTTGTGGAGAGGATGTGAAAATCAGTGCAAGATGTAATATATCTGGAAATTACAGAGAAAAATATTATTGGGGTAGAAATATCTATATAGATAGAAAAATATCACTTCTTCCAGAGAAGAAAATCTTAGCTGGAAATAAGATAAATGAAGATAAATGTTGTCTTAACAAGCAGACTTATTTAAGATAATATGTGTGATTTCATCTTTTTTTCAAAATATATTAAATGTCTGCATTGAGTTAATATGCTTGCAGACGATCGCCTTGCAAATGGCCGAGTTGTTTAGTCTCAAATAGTTAGATTTGTGTTGTAAACATGGAAAATAACTTGATTTACTATTTTCAAGGAAATGAGCGATTTTTTGAATACTAGAACTTTTATGTTTCTGTTGGAAAACTGGACCGTGGTCAAAAATCACTTAAAAATGCATGTAACGTTCCATGTTCATGGCCTTTGTGGCAATTTGTAACAATGAATGTAACAAAAAATGAAACCCACACGGGTCTGGTTTCTAATTAAAAAGAAAGCCCTTGTGGTTCTGTAAGTAAGTTTATGGGGATAAGTAATAATCTTAGAATAGGATAGTTTAGCATTTATTTTAAGAAGCAGCCTGGGTTCCAGCTTTTTGTTACATTTTGTAATTACATTATCGTTGTCTCTGTACTGTACACTGACAATGACAATTAAAATTGAATCTGAATCTGAATCTGAATACAGCATAAAGCAATACATTCCCATGGAGGACATGGACATATAATCATTATTTGCATGCTTGTGTAAACATTGTTTTTTACCATTGTTGTGTTATTGAACATAATTCCCAAAATGTTCTTCAAAATATTTCAAGTGGTTAAAATTTAATACCATTGATGTTGCTTGGAGCCGCCAAAAGGGCTTTAATATCAGATAATCACAGAACATTGGTCCAAAAATAATGGGGTAGTCCCAAACATTATTATTAAGGAAATTCTTGACGCCAGAACATTCTTCAATATAATAGAACAACTTGCTAAATGAAAGGCAGTACTCATACATACCTATGAATTACTTTAATTAATTAACAACTTCTGCCAAGATGTTGAATAAGGGTGGCCACGGTGGCGCAGCGGTAGAGTTACTGCCTTACAGCGCTTGCAGAGCCGGAGACCCGGGTTCGATTCTGACTACTGGTGCTGTCTTACAGAGTTTGTACGTTCTCCCCGTGACCGCGTGGGTTTTCTCTGAGATCTTCGGTTTCCACCCACACTCCAAAGCCGTGCAGGTATGTAAGTTTATTGGCTTGGTGTATGTGTAAATTGTCCCTAGTGTGTGTAGGATAATGTTAATTTGCGGGGATTGCTGGTCGATGTGGACTCGGTGGGCCGAAGGGCCTGTTTCCACGCTATATCTCTAAACTAAACTAAAAACTAAACTAAAATGTACAGTCACAAAAACCTGCTTATCCACGTGAAGTAGTCCTGGAATGCTGTCTTACGGTAGAGGCTTTCCAATAAGCCAACACTCATGATTGAAAAATCAATGGATATTGAATTGCACTTTAAATTATTATTTTGATGCAAACACACAAACTCTGTATCAAGGGATTCATTGTTCAGCTGTTTTTCTAAAACCTTTTGAGATGCATGGATGTAACGTATAACAGCATGGAGTTTCTCTGAGATCTTTCATTTCCTACCACACTCCAAGGTGCAGGTTAATTGGCATGGTATCAATGTAAAAATTGTCCCTAGGATTTGTAGGATAATGTTAATATGTGGGGATTGTTGGTCGGCGTGGACTTGGTGGGCTGAAGGGCCGGTTTCTGCACTGTATCTCTAAGCTAAACTAAACTACACTCCAGGCCGGTTGGAGCCTTCCAGAGTCAATGTTGAACCCTACACTCCTAGCAATTGTCTGTACCTGGAGATACAAGGAAATGCAGATGTTGGTTGGAAACAAAGAAAAAGACACAAAGTGCTGAAGTAACTCACTAGGTCAGGCATCTCTGGAGGCTATGGATAGGTGATGTTTCGGGTCAGGACACCTCTTCCTTCTGCTTTTGGTGGGGGTGGGGGGGGCAGAAAGCTAGAAAAGAGGTGGGGGCAGGAAATAGCCTGGTACTTGATAGAGGGATACAGGTGTGGTGGGGGGGGGGGGGGGGGGGGGTGATATACCAAAGGTGGGACAAGGCCATAGATGAGAGACAAAAAATGTGAGTTAAGCATAGAATAGATGCAAATTGTGAAGCAATAGAAAATAATTTAGATGGAAGGGGTTGGGTGGAGGGGGAGGGGAGAAATAAGTGAAACCCAGGTTGGGTATATGTTAGAAAGGGAGAAATTGAAAGGGTGGGGTGAGGGTTGTTTACAGATTAGTTACCTATATTTGGAGTATTCTGTGTTCTTACCATTAGGTTATAAGCTACCCAAGCTTCAATCTGACATGTCAACTGTTTGTCCCTACACAATGCTGCTTGACCCGCTGAGTGTTTCCTGCATATTATGGTTATTTGGCTCCTCTGGGAAAACCTATCTATTTTCAAACATATGATCTACTCTACATTATCAAATACATTTTGTAGTGTTTGACTTAATTTCCAGCCTCCTCCCTCAGTAAAGATGTCTAACAAGCCACTCATTTGCAACAAACCAAACACAGGCAACTGGGACTAATGTTGGCCAGTGAGGGCATGTTGGGCCGAAGGGCCTGTTTCACACTGTATCTCTCTATGACTCTATAAACCATTTAAGAAAAGATACATATATTGCAGGATGTTGACAGCGAGGCATTCTGTAACAGTGATGTATTGAAATGTTTGGGTTTCTCTTTAAAAGTCATGATCACCTTACGTGAATATTATTGGCTGCTTATCAGCCTGGACTTCTTTGAGCTGAACACACTGCATTTTGTTCCGATATGACATTGTCTTTGTACAATTAACATTGACAAGTCATTGATAACATTAAGACATTCCTTTCTCACTCTCATCCCTTTATTTGGACAGAATTCAAACCCGTCACATGAGGTAAGCATGCATGAACTTCAAACTAATTAATATTGTTCAGTCTTGCAACAGCATCCAGCTTTTCGTTAAAAAAATGTTGGCTCATAAATTTGTTTTTCCAGAAGTTATAGTCACAGTTGTAAGCATTTGCTTCAAACTGCCATGCAGTTGACATTATATTGCTGTAATTATAATCCTAAATAGCAACAATCCATTAGAGTCTTCATACTTCTCTGAATTTGAGGAAGGGATTACTTGAAACATTTCTGCTATTCTATTCTGGTTACTAATTAACTTTAATCTCCTGAAAGTTTTATTAATTACTTCCTGACCTGATTAAGATTTTCTATTTATTGGCTGATATCAGAATGTCATCTTAGACCACAATTACCTTGACTAGGGCAATCAGTAACTGCCCATAGTCTATTTATATTGAGGATACATAATCTAATCAGCTTTTATATCCTGATGTGTCAGCCATTACACCAATTCCAGTTAGCAACTAACTTCATTTGAGGTGAAACTAATTGTAAAAGTAAATTAAATCGTTGTCTACATTTTATTTCAGATCTGGTACCTCAAGTTTTGTATCTTTTGTATTTTTTTCTTATTTTATGTAAATAGACAAGAACTGGCACTGGTGAATTTGGGATGCAATAGTTTTAGTGCCCTGCAGTTAATGGGATGTCTTCAACTATACATGGATACAACAACCAGAGTGGGCAGCAAATTAGAGTTTTTTCAATCCTTATCTTCACATTCAAATCCTTAAATTGTTTTTTTTACCTCTCAGTTCATTGTCTACATATTATTTTCCTTCAAACAAGCACTCCAAAACCATTTTTCAAAAACGTCATCTTTTCCAGGCCACTTTGAGTCAATCCTCCATCATCTAACCCATCACCGCTCATCCAAGTACTCTTACATCCTTCCCATGGGGTTGTTCTATGCCATTTGAGAAATACTCACCTGTAAATATCTCCCTGCATCCAACTTACCCTTCCTCAGTCTCTCCTTGCACCTTCTCACTGAAGTTTCCTTCCCTTGCTATCTCTCTCTTTGCTTCTGCAGGCTTCTTAAACATATTTATTTTAATCTCCAGTTTATTCATATTCCTCAGTGCAAACCCCTTTGTATCTACAGAGTATTCTTCTACTCTTTAAAGCCTCTTCATGAGGAAGGCTCTTCAAATGGCAATAAATTGTCATTAAATTGGTGTTTGTGAGAAACTGAGTGTTTCCAGCAGGTCAGACAGCATTTGTGGTTAGAGAAACAGAGTTAATGACTGAGACCAAAGGTCCCCCATCACAACCTGAAACATTAGCTCAATTCTCTTTCCACAGATGTTGCTTGACTTGTTGAATATTTCCAGAATTTAAAAAATATATATTTTTAGTTTTTTTTTAAAATCCTTAAATTGTTTTTTTCCTTAATTTAATTAGCTGCTTGCAAATACATACACAACATTGGTGTATTTAAAAGGACATGGCCCTTCGAATTCACCTTTTAGCACTAAGGTAGTTGCATGATAAATTGCTGGCCCATCACAGCAATCAGCCATTATCATTTGTAAACGATAAACAAAAAAAGATCTGTAAATGCTGAAAACCTAAAACTGATTAGAAATAAAAAAGCTTATCGAGTACATATCCATTGTGAATTTGTGTGGAGATAAGAGATTTGGAAGAGTGGACAAGAGACAGAAAGCATGGTAGGTCATTGAGTAGGTGGATGGAGAGAGTGATTACATGACAACCATGGTTAATGGTTGATGGTTAATGACAGAGGAGGTGGTAATGAGGTAAGGGTAAAGAAAATGTCATGACTAGTGGTGTGCCATGGGATTCAGTGCTGGGACATTGCTGTTTGTCATCTACATCAATGATTTGGATGAGAACGTGCAATGCATGATTAGCAATTTTGCAGATAATACTAAAGTGGGTGGTATTTATATAGCGAATCTACCTGTGACTCCACCTTCAATGAACTATGCACCTGCATTCCCAAATCCCTCTGCTCTACAACACCCTACCATCTACCAACGGAGCTCTACCAGTCACTGTGTAGCCCCTGTCCAGGTTAGACTTCCCAAAATGTAACATCTCACATTTCTCTGTGTTAAATTCCATCAAACATTACTCAGCCCACCTGGCTAATCGACCAAGATCCTGCTGCAATTTTTCACAACCATCTTTACTCCAAAACCTGTTAGCTGGAAAGGATGCAGAGAAGATTTACGAGGATGTCACCATGACTCGAGGGCCTGAACTATAGGGTGAGGTTGAGCAGGCCAAGACTTTATTCCTTGGCATGAAGGTGGATGAGGGTAATCTTATAGAGGTGTATGAGATCATGGGACGAATTGATAGGGTAGATGCACAGTATCTTTTACCTCAAGTAGGGGAATCAAAAACCAGAGTTTAAGGTGAGGGAGCAAAGTTTTGATAGGAACCTCATCGATAACTTTTTTACAAGCTGCCAAAAGAGGTAGTTGATGCAGCGTTTAAAAAGCATTTGGACAGGGATATGGATAGGATAGGTTTAGAAGGATATGGGTCAAACGCAGGCAGGGGTAGATGGGGAATTATGTCAATGTGGACAAATTGGCCTGAAGGGCCTGTTTTCCACACTGTCTGACTGTGTGACACCAAGTTTCCAAGGGCCTGTTTCTACACTGTTTGACTCTAACTCTACATAAACTGCATTCATCTTCACAGTTTAAATTTAAGATATTTACAACCTAATATTACATATAACCATACAACAATTACAGCATGAGAACAGGCCATCTCGGCCCTTCTAGTCCGTGCCGAACACTTATTCTCACCTAGTCCCATCTCCCTGCACTCAGACCATTACCCTTCATTCCTTTCCCGTCCATATACCTATCCAATATATATTTAAATGATAAAATTGAACCTGCCTCCACCACTTCCACTGGAAGCTTATTCCACACAGCTACCACTCTCTGAGTGAAGAAGATCCCCCTCATGTTACCCCTAAACTTCTGTCCCTTAATTCTCAAATCATGTCCTCTTGTTTGAATCTTCCCTACTATCAATGGAAAAAAGCTTATCCATGTCAACTCTGTCTATCCCTCTCATCATTTTAAAGACCTCTATCGTCTCCCCTTAACCTTCCGTGCTCCACAGAATAAAGACCTAACTTGTTCAACTTTTTTCTGTAACTTAGCAGCTGAAACCCAGGCAACATTCTAGTAAATCTCCTCTGTACTCTCTCTATTTTGTTGACATCCTTCCTATAATTTGGCGACAAAAACTGTACACCATACTCCAGAATTGGCCTCACCAATGCCTTGTACAATTTTAACATTACATCCCAACTTATGTATTCAATGCTCTGATTTATAAAGGCCAGCACACCAAAAGTTTTCTTTACCACCCTATCTACATTAGATTCAACCTTCAGGGAACTATGCAGTTATTTATAGATCCCTCTGTTCAACTGCATTCATCAATTCGCTATTCTGATATGAATATTGAATTCTCCACTTTTAAATTATACATAGAAACATAGAAACATAGAAAATAGGTGCAGGAGTAGGCCATTCGGCCCTTCGAGCCTGCACCGCCATTCAATGTGATCATGGCTGATCATCCAACTCAGTATCCCGTACCTGCCTTCTCTCCATACCCCCTGATCCCTTTAGCCACAAGTGCCACATCTAACGCCCTCTTAAATATAGCCAATGAACTGGCCTCAACTACCTTCTGTGGCAGAGAATTCCAGAGACTCACCACTCTCTGTGTAAAGAATGTTTTCCTCATTTCGGTCCTAAAGGAATTCCCCCTTATCCTTAGACTGTGACCCCTTGTTCTGGACTCCCCCAACATCGGGAACAATCTTCCAGCATCTAGCTTGTCCAACCCCTTAAGAATTTTGTAAGTCTCTATAAGATCCCCCCTCAATCTTCTAAATTCCAGCGAGTACACCCCCTACCCTTGCTCTCTTTCCTATCTCTTCACCCAGTGCAAACCCATTTCCCCCAATTTCCCCCACCCCACCAGACACCCTGCTCTTTTCCCCTCCTTCATAGTCTTTTCTTTATTTTAAAATATTTTTATTAATTGTCAAAAAACAAAAAAAAAAGATAAACATAACAGCAATAATGGTACAGAGGAATCAGGATTACATTAACAACAAGTGTAACCTAAGTATGAATCCAGTGTCAAAATAAACATTGGGTTATAGGCCTCCCGGTCTCTATGTAAATATAGTTAAATGGTTAAAAGAGAACTTGAGTACATAAAAACAAAAAGATAAAAAGAAAAAACAAAGAGAAAAAAGAGAAAAATAAAACCCCCTAAACTAAAATAAGCAAAAGAAAAAAAAACTGAATCTGGGCTGCAAAGAATTTCAACAATTTAGATCCCTGTTTGTTGCCAGATCCGTTCCACCGTATAAGGGTAAGAAAATTATTATAATGGTTGGAGAGGGAACAATTTATATTGTGTGAAAATATTGAATAAAGCTTCCCCAAGTCCTATCAAATTTAACCAAGGGTTCAACAATGTCACTCCTATTTTTTTTCTAAATTTAAACATGATATCGTTTCAGAGTACCAATGAAGTGTGGTGGCACCTACTTGTAATTTCAAAATCAACTCATAAATAGTCATTATTAAACCTTTCTGATAATGGTTCAAATGTAATTTTTTTTCTGAGATTTCAGTTTGATGTGATAACGGAAAAGAAGTAGCCTTCAAAAAAGTCTAATTTGTAAATATCTAAAAAAAATGGGAGTTAGGTAGATTATATTTCTTCAAAAGACATAAAACAACCGTCCAAAAATAAATCAAGAAAAACTGGTAATCCCTTCATCTTCCATAACAGAAAGGCTTGATCAGTGCTACAGGGTTGGAAGAAAAAAATAGATATGATAGGACTCGATAAAATAAAATAATGAAATCCAAAACCTTACTAAATTGAAACCATATTCGCAATGTGTGTCTTATTATTGGGTGAATCGTATATTTATTCAATCTCTTAATTGTAAAAGGTAACAAGGATAGAAGCCAATGATAACCCTTGCATAGAATCATGTTCAAGATTTATCCATCCTGGGCATTGGGTATCTCCTAAATCTTTTGTCCAAAACGTTAAATAACGAGCATTAACTGCCCAATAATAAAATCTAAGGCAATGCCAAACCACCGTCTTTTTTTAATTTCTGTACGTTTTTTTTTTACTTAGTCTGGGATATTTATTCTGCCATATATATGACGAAATTTTTGAGTCAATAATATAAAACAAAGATTTAGAAATAAAAATAGGTATCATCTGATGTAAATATTAAAATTTAGGTAGAATAAAAAGTTGAATAGCAATGATTCGGCCGATTAGGGATAAGGACATTGGTGAACATTTAGTAAGCTGTTGTCTGACATGGCCAATTAAGGGCATACAATTGGCTTTAAATAGGTCTTTGTGTTTCTTGGTAATCTTAATACCTAAATAAATAAAACAGTTGGTAGGCAATCTAAATGGAAACTGCCCATAATTCACAATTTGATTGTTTAGTGGAAAAAGCTCACTCTTACTAAGATTTAATTTATAACCAGAAAAACTACTAAATTGGTTAAGTAAAGCTAATATTGCAGGAATAGATTTCTCTGGATTAGAAATAAATAATAACAGATTATCTGCATAGAGAGATAGCTTAGATGTCTTATTCCCACGGACAATACCAACAATATTGGGGGATTCCCTAAGAGCAGTGGTCAAAGGTTCCAAAGCAATATCAAACAATAAAGGGCTTAAAGGACAGCCCTGTCTAGTACCTCAAAAGAGCCTGAAGAAAGAGGATCTCTGATTATTGGTAAGTACAGAAGCCTGAGGTATATATATCAGCTTGATCCAAGAGATACATTTTGGACCAATCTTAAAATTTTCAAATGTATTGAATAAGTATTCCCAAACTACTCTATCAAATGCCTTCTCAGCATCAAGTGAAATGACACATTCTGGAGTTTTATTTGAAGCTGTATATACAATATTCATTAATCTCCTAATGTTAAAGTATGAATAATGATTTTTAATAAAACCTGTCTGATCTTCAGAAATAATTTGTAGTAAAACGTTTTCCAATCTCATAGCTAATATTTTTGAAAGAATTTTAGAATATACACTTAACTGTGATGTAGGTCTATATGATGTCACTTCAGTAGGATCTTTATCTTTTTTAAGAATTAGGTGGATGCTTCATAAAAGGATTGTGGTAATTTATTAATTAAAAGGGCTTCTTTAAAAACTTTGCATAGCCAGGGGGACAGTAAACTTGAAAAATACATAAAGAATTCCACTGTAGACCCGTCTAAGCCAGGGGCTTTACCAGAGTTCATCGAAAGGATTGCTCTCTGTATTTCTTCCTCCGTGATTGGTTCATCTAACAACAAAGATTCATTATGTGATAAATTTGGCAAGTTCAGTTTCTTTAAAAACTCATGCATTATATTGGAATCAGTAAGAAATTCTGATTGATATAGGAAGGTATAAAATTCTTGAAAGAATTAATTAATTTCATCTTGTTTACTAACTTTAATAATCTGTCATTTGGCTGACACAGCTTTCAACTGATTGGCAATTTGCCAGATTTATCACCATGTATATAAAATTGACTTTTGGTTTTAAGTAGTTGATTCTCAATCAGTGATACTAATAACAAATCATGTCTCATTTGAAGTTCAACTCTATTCTTATAAAGCTCTAAACTAGGAGTTTTGGAATATTTTTTTAGCAATTTATTTAATCTCATCAGCCAGTATACGTATTTCATTTTAACCATATAACCATATAACCATATAACAATTACAGCATGGAAACAGGCCATCTCGGCCCTTCAAGTCCGTGCCGAACAACTTTTTTCCCTTAGTCCCACCTGCCTGCACTCATACCATAACCCTCCATACCCTTCTCATCCATATGCCTATCCAATTTATTTTTAAATTATACCAACGAACCTGCCACCACCACTTCCACTGGAAGCTCATTCCACACCGCTACCACTCTCTGAGTAAAGAAGTTCCCCCTCATGTTGCCCCTAAACCTCTGTCCCTTAATTCTAAAGTCATGTCCTCTTGTTTGAATTTTTAAATTTGTTTTTTTAATCCCACGGAGTATGAAATAACTTGTCCATGAATATATGCCTTAAAAGCATCCCAGACTACCCCATTGGATATTACTTCGGTAGAATCTGTTGAGAAGAAAAAGGCAATCGGATCTTTAATAAAATTAACAAAATTCAAATCTTGAAGCAAAGTAGGATTAAATGGAATCAGATAGTTTGATTGATAGTTTAAATGGTGCATAATCGGAGATGGCAATTGCATCATATTTACACGCAGTGACCGATGACATTAACCGGAAGTTAATTATAAAGTAGTCAATCCTGGAGTAACTATGATATACATTAGAGAAAAAATAAAATTATTTATTATTTTGGTGTAAGAATCTCCAAACTTCTAACATTCCAGAAACAAGTAAAAAAGCATGAATAAAACGAACTGGTTTATTTGGGAGTGCATGATTAGATGCAGATCTGTCCATCGGGGATTCAAACAACAGTTAAAATCTCCACCCATTATCAAAATATGTTAATTTATATTAGGAAAGGATGCAACTAACTGTTTAAAAAAACTCAAGGTGATCAATATTAGGTGCATAAACATTCACCATAACAACTTTTTGGTTATGAAGTAAACCACTAATCATCAAAAATCTACCATATGGATCAGAAATTGTTTCATAATGAACAAACAAGATTGAGGAGTCAATAAAATTAGAGACTCCTTTCACTTTCACCTGTGAATTTGCATGAAACTGCTGTCCTCTCTAAAACTTTAAAAAGCGTTGATTATCCACCTTCCTCACATGAGTTACCTGAACAAAGATAGTCTATGGTAAACTTTAAAAAAAAATCCTCGATGGTTCAAACCATTAGCATTCCATGAGAGAAAATTAGTAACTTTATCCATATTGCTTGTGAAAATCATATGGAATGTAAAGGGTTAATTTCATAGACCAAAGTAATTCATGAGACTGGAAGGAAAAAAAAACTAAGGTGGAGTCGGAAGTTACAACATTTCATACATTTTTGTAGTTCTAATACAGCCCAGATAGAAAAAACTAAACTAAAAGCAAAAGTCCTCACCCCCACCCATGCAAATCCCAAAACTGACCAGTAGGCAGTCAGTACACTACCTAACCCCTCCCCTAGCCCCATCTCTCTAGTAGCAGCTCCAAAAGCAGAGGAAAGGTATAGTTACCACTCAATAGTCAAAAAATAATAATATTATGGTTAGAAAATACATGCAAACTGTGAGAAACAAAGACTGCTCCGTATTGTTTTTCCAAAGAAAGAAAGAAAGAAGCTTTGGAAGACATTTTCAAAATGGAAAATCTAGCAAAATAAGATCCAAAACAGTCGTAATGTTATTCAAAAAATCAGTTACCAAAATAAATTCTTACCTAACTAAAAAAACCCAAACACGGGTCATTAAAAAAATCAAAAAACAATATCTTAGAGAACTTAACAATTAAGGTATGATACCATCATGTTAATGTTCCAAAAAATAATAAAAAATAACTCATCAAGTTAAATTTTTAATCACTTACAAAATCAAACAATTAGGAAAGGGATAACTATAATAGTAAGAGAAAGAGGAAACTAAAATATAAAATCGTAATAGACATTCAAGAGTGAGAAAGCATTATGTTGTCAAATTAACTGTAAGAGATCTCAAATTGTTCAGGGAAAACAATATAAAGTTTATACATGATCTTGATAAACCTTCAGAAAACGGGAAGCCTCTTGCGGGTTGTTGAAGAACTGAATGTTACTATCAGGGAGCTGTATTCGCAACCTGGCTGGTAGAGCAGGGCAGGGCATAGCTGCTTCTTATATAACTCAGTCATTACCTTATAGAAAGGCAATCTTAGTCCCATAAGTTCACGGCTGTAGTCGGGTAAAATACGAAACTTGCAGTCTCCAAATTCGATCATGCCCAATCTTCTCGCTGATCTTTCATCTGCAAAAAGTGGAACCGAACAATCAAATGTCTTGGTTTGTCTCCAGGACCAGGTTTTTTCACAACCCTTTGTGCACTATCCAAAATTGGCAGATCTCCAAACTGCTCGGCGCCGAAAGTCTCCTTTAACATTCTAGAAACATAGTTGATAGCATTGTCACCTTCCCGACCTTCAGGCATACCAACAATTCGCAGATTCTGCCGACGGCTTTTACTTTCCAGGTCCATATTTTTAATCTTGTGCTGTTTGAGTGCATGGGAATTCTCGGTCATTTTCTGTTCCAAAGCAGCAATCTTCGCATCTCTTTCTTCATCCAGGGTTAGCAAATTAGCAATTTGATCCTTCTGTTCGCGAGACTCAGTTTGTAACACAGTCAGCTTGTTTTCAACTTCTTCCAACTTGTTTCCAACTTCTTTCATCATTGCTTCCAAGCTGCAGAATCTCTTATCCACCGCCCCCACCATCCCCTTCCACCCATATCCCTCCTCAATTTCACGCCTTTATCTGCCAACCATTTGCCTTTGTTTCAGCTCTTGCCTTTGTCACTTATTCCACTCAACTGCCAACCCCCTCTCCTTATCCACCTATCACTTGCCAGACTTTCTCTCGCCTCCATCTCTCTTTTCCAGTTTTCTCCCACTCCACAACAATGTCTGAAGACAGGTTCTGCGGGAAACATCATCTCTGCATTCTCTCCACAGATGCTACCTGATCCTTTGAGTAATTCAAGCACTTTGCTATATGCTCTAAATTCCAGCAGGCTCGAAGGGCCAAATGGCCGCCTCCCGCACCTATTTTCTATGCTTCTAAACCTATCCCAGAAACTGAGAATTTACATGCCTGATGAACATTTATATTTACATAACAGTTGAAAAGTGGATCAGCTAAGCTCCCTAATTCTATACCTGTGAGATTTCATCACAAAGCTTCAGCATTGCACTGAAAGCAGGGGAATTGCTATTTTTAAGTATGAAACAATATTTATTTTAAATGGTGGATTAACAGTTGCATCCCTAGCATTTGTAACTAAGAATTAGTGTGCCTCCTCCTACTTTCCAGGGCTTGAAATTGGGCTGTGTAAAGATTAATGTATAAGCTGCCAGCATCCTTTTACACTTCTCTCATTCACTTTCCTTTTGCTTTGAACATTTATGTTTTTTAATCATGAGCACAGCTCCACCCTGCAGCTGATCGCTGTCCTCCCATGTATACTATTCCCTGTTTGCCATGGTTGAAATGTGTAATTATTTTTCCTGCTCAAGGTGTTATAATCCATATCACAGGCAGTCTCTGCAAAGTTAGGTAGTTGGGTTTTTTTAACCGTCCTCTGAATTCAGACACAACTTAGGGTTGGGGTGGGAGCTAGTGTGGGTGCAGGGGGGTGGGCTGATGTGGAATGGGGTGGGGGGGCTTGTGTGGGTGTGGGGGGGACTGGTATGGGTGGGGGGGCTGGTGTGGGTGTGGGGGGGCTGTTGTGGGTGTGGGGGGGGGGCTGGTTTGGGTGTGGGGATGGACTGGTGTGGCTGGGGTGGGGGAGGGACTGGTGTGGCTGGGGTGGGGGAGGGACTGGTGTGGCTGGGGTGGGGGAGGGACTGGTGTGGCTGGGGTGGGGGAGGGACTGGTGTGGGTGTGGGGGTGGGCTGATGTGGATGTGGGGGGGGGGCTGGCGTGGGTGTGGGGGAGGCTGGTGTGGGTGTGGGGGAGGCTGGTGTGGATGTGGGGGGGGGCTGGTGTGGATGTGGTGGGGAAGGGACTGGTGTGGCTGGGGTGGGGGAGGGACTGGTGTGGGGGGGGCACTGGTGTGGGTGGGGGAGGGACTGGTGTGGGTGGGGTGGGGGAGGGACTGGTGTGGCTGGGGTGGGGGAGGGACTGGTGTGGCTGGGTGGGAGAGGGACTGGTATGGGGGGGGGGCTGGTGTGGGTGGGGTGGGGAGGTGGGTGTGGAGTGCTGTAGGAGGGCAGGAGAGGTGGAAATAAACACGTCAAGACTCATAAACCAGCACGATGCAAATGTATTAAGATTGAGAAAATGCCACAAATACATTTGTACAAATAAACGTACTATAGGCCGGCAGGGTAGCACCGCAGTGAAGTTGCTGCTGTACAGCTTCGTAGACCTGGGTTCGATCCTGCCTACAGGTGCTGTCAGGTGCAGGTGCTCCACTCCGCTCTGGACCACTTGGACAAAAAAACCTCATATGTCAGGCTTGTTGAGGCAGCCACTGCGATAAATTAATTGATTACACTCGGCATTTAACACAATCATCCCCTCTTAGCTGGTTATGAAACTCGCAGAACTGGGTCTCTGCGCATCCCTCTGCAATTGGATCCTCGACTTCCTCATTCACAGACCACAGACTGTTTGAATTGGTGAAAGGTGTCAGCCTCGATAACAATCAGCACGGGAGCACCTCAAGGCTGCGTGCTCAGCCACCTGCTGTACTCTATACTCATGACTGCGTAGCTGGTCATGGTGCGAACTCTATCATTAAGTTCACTGACGACACCAGTGTTGTGGGATGTATCACTGATGGGGATGAGTCAGAGTATAGAAGAGAGATCGACCGACTGACCAAATGGTGCCAGCACCATTAGAAATAGCAGGGGCTATCACAGAAATATTTCAAATGTCATTAGACACGGGAATAGTGCTGGAGGATTGGCATACTGCGCATGTTGTTCCATTGTTCAAAGAATAAACCTAGCAATTATAGACCTGTTAGTTTGACGTCAGCGGTGGGCAAATTAATGGAAAGTATACTTAGAGATATTATATATAAGCATCTGGATAAACAGGGTCTGATCAAGAACAGTCAACATGGAGGGTAAAGCAGTGGATATTGTCTATATGGATTTCAGTAAGGCCTTTGACAAGGTACCCAATGGAAGGTTGGTTAAGAAGGTTCAATCTTTGGGTGTTAATGGCAGAGTAGCAAGATGGATTCAACAGTGGCTGAATGGGTGATGCCAGAGAGTAAAGGTGGATGGCTGTTTGTCAGGTTGGAAGCTGGTGACCAGTGGGGTGCCTCAGGGATCTGTGTTGGGTCCACTGTTGTTTGTCATGTACATCAATGATCTAGATGATGGGGTGGAAAATTGGATAAGTAAGTATGCAGATGATACTAAGATAGGTGGTGCTGTGGATAATGAAGTAGATTTTCAAAGTCTACAGAGAGATTTGGGTCATTTGGAAGAGTGGGCTGAAAGATGGCAGATGGAGTTTAATGCTGATAAGTGTGAGGTGCTACATCTTGGCAGGACAAATCAAAATAGGACGTACATGGTAAATGGTAGGGAATTGAGGAATGCTGTGGAACAGAGGGATCTAGGAATAACTGTGCATAGTTCCCTGAAGGTGGAATCGCATGTAGATAGGGTGGTAAAGAAAGCTTTTGGTGTGCTAGCCTTTATAAATCAGAGCATTGAATATAGTAGTTGGGAAGTAATGTTAAAATTGTACAAGGCATTGGTGAGATGAATTCTGGAGTATGGTGTACAATTTTGGTCGCCTAATTATAGGAAGGATTTCAACAAAATAGAGAGAGTACAGAGGAGATTTACTAGAATGTTGCCTGGGTTCCAGCAACTAAGTTACAGAGAAAGGTTGAACAAGTTAGGTCTTTATTCTTTGGAGCGCAGAAGGTTAAGGGGGGTCTTGATTGAGGTCTTTAAAATGATGAAAGGGATAGACAGAGTTGACGTGGATAAGCTTTTCCCATTGAGGGTAGGAAAGATTTAAACAAGAAGGCATGACATGAGAATTAAGGGACAGAAGTTTAGGGGTAACATGAGGGGGAACTTCTTTACTCAGAGAGTGGTGGCTGTGTGGAATGATCTTCCAGCAGAAGTGGTGGAGGGAGGATCGATTTTAACATTTAAAAGTAAAGTGGATAGGTATATGGACGGGAAGGGAATGGAGGGGTATGGTCTGAGTGCAGGTAGATGGGACTAGGGGAAAATAAATGGTCGGCACGGACTGGAAGGGCCGAGAAGTCCTGTTTCCGTGTTATAATTGTTATATGGTTAATAACCTGGCCCTCAACACCAGCAAAACCAAGGAACTGATTGTGGACTTTGGAAGAGGTAGGATGGGGACCCACAATCCCATTTACATCAATTGGTCGATGGTGGAAAGAGTCAATAGCTTCAAATTCCTGGGCATGCACATCTCTGAAAATCTCTCCTATCCGAGAACACTGATGCAATCATACAGAAAACACATCACCGCCTCTACTTCCTGAGAAGATTACAGAGAATCGGATGTCAGGAGACCTATGTCAAGGTCTCTCGAACTTCTACAGGTGCACAGTAGAGAGCTTGCTGACTGGTTGCATCGTGGCTTGGTTCGGCAACTTGAGCGCCCTGGAGCAAAAAAGACTACAAAAAGTAGTAAACACTGCCCAGTCCATCATCGGCTTTGACCTCCCTATCATCGAGCAGATTTATCGCAGTCGCTGCCTCAAAAAGGCTGGCAGCATCATCAAGGACCCACACCATCCTGGCCACACACTCATCTCCCCGCTACCTTAAGGTCGAAGGTACAGGAGCCTGAAGACTGCGATGACCAGGTTCAGGAATAGCTACTTCCCCACAGCCATCAGCCTATTAAAATCAACTCAAACAAAACTCTGAACATTAATAATCCATTATTTGTTTATTTGCACTTTATCTGTTTAATTTATTCATGTGTGTATATATTTATACAATGGTATATTGACACACTAATCTGTTCCGTATTCATGCCTTCTGTAATTCTGTTGTGCTGAAGCAAAGCAAGAATTTAATTGTCCTATCTGGGACACATGACAATAAACTCTCTTGAATCTTGTCTGTATGGAATTTATACGTTCTCCCCGTAACCACATGAGTTTTCTCTGAGATCTCCAGTTTCCTTCCACACACCAAAGGCGTACAGGTTGATAGGTTAATTGGTTCAGAAGTGTAAATTGTCCCTAGTGTCTTGGATAATGTTAATGTGCGGATATTGCTGGTCGGTGTGGACTCTGTGGGCTTAAGGGCCTGTTTCTGCACTGTATTACTAAACTAAACAATAAAACAAAATACATGAAATTATCAAAAATTACAACATTCAGCACGTACATGACTTCTGTAAAAGCTCTTACATAGCTACCTGACTTACCTGTAAAATTGACATCAATCCAGAGGTACCTGCACACTGCAAAACAATAAAATAGACAATAGACAATAAACAATAGACAATAGGTGCAAGAGTAGGCCATTGCCATTCATGGTGATCATGGCTGATCATCCACAATCAGTACCCCGTTCCTGCCTTCTCCCCATATCTCTTGACTGCTATCTTTAAGAGCTCTATCTAACTCTCTTTTGAAGGCATCCAGAGAAATGGTCTCCACAGCCTGCTGAGGCAGAGAATTCCAGATTCACAACTCTCTGGGTGAAAAATCCTCGTCTCCATTCTAAATGGCCTACCCCTTTATTTTGTGGCTCCTAGTTCTGGACTCCCCCAACATTGGGAACATGTTTCCTGCCTCTAGCGTGTCCAATCCCTTAATAATCTTATATGTTTCAATAAGCTCCCCTCTCATCCTTCTAAATTCCAATGTATACAAGCCCAGTCGAGCCATTCTTTCAACATATGACAGTCCCGCCATCTCGGGAATTAACCTCGTGAACCTACACTGCACACACTCAATAGCAAGAATGTCCGTCCTCAAATTTGGAGATCAAAACTGCACACAATACTCCAGGTATGGTCTCATCAGGGCCCAGTACAACTACAGAAGGACCTCTTTGCTCCTGTACTCAAGTCCTCTTGTTATGAAGGCCAACATGCCATTAGCTTTCTTCGCTGCCTGCTGTACATGCATGCTTACTTTCTGATAAAACGTCACCAATCAAGAGTCTTGACTTTATTCCTCCTGATCTGCCAAGAATTCTCTGCATTTTATGTTTTATTTCTCCAGTAGTTATTTTGCAAGAAATGGCATATTTACATTTACACTTGAACATTTGGACAAATCTGCCATCAAAGGAAATTGGCTTCCAGCCCACCTGTCAATCAGTCCCATGAATTATTGCAGCTATTGTAATCTTTATGTTCCATGGGGAGTTAGACACAAAGGGGTTAGGGTCACAAAGAACTGTTGTAACTCAGCAGGTCAGGCAGCATGATACAGGGTGGAAACTGGCCCTTTGGCCCAACTTGCTCACACCGGCCACCATGTCCCAGCTACACTAGTCACACCTGCTTGCATTTGGTCCATGTGCCTCCATGTATCTGTCCTATTGATGCATCTCTGAAGCATCTCTGAATGAGTGACTTCCTTGGTCACCCTTCCCCTTGGTCACCCTTCCCCTTGGTCACCCTTCCTTGGTCATCTGTTGCTGGCCCTGCTTTGTTCTGGCCTTTTTGTACCTTCAGTTCCCCCCCCTCTACTTTCAGTCCAAAGAAGTGTCCCTACCCAAAACATCATCCATCCTTTTCCTCCAGCTCATTGTGTCTGTCTACGGTATCAACCAGCATCTGCAGTTCCTTTCTACACAGGAAATTAGAGTCAGTCTCTTCAAGGACTGGGATGTAATCATTGTCAGAGAAAGACAACCAACAATTAATATCCAGCCTCCAAGCAATCTATCCTTCCCTGTGGAAGTGATTGAAACTCTCATTAACTCAATCAATTACATCCTCCGCTGGACACCAATCCAATAAATAAATGCAACTATTCCTCACTGGCATCCTGACAGCTAATTCTGACAATTATTGACAATTAATTATGTGCTCCACATATTCGGGACTTTAATGAGGAGGGAGGGGAATAAAAGGGATGGAAGTTGTTCCGTTGCTGTTTTATCATGAAAAAAGATCAATCTCTGAATGTTTGCAATACCTGGAGCTTCGAAGAATGAAGGATGATCTTATTCAAGCATATAAGATTCCAGGGGTATATATTGAGATGTTTCTATGAATGGAAGAATCTGAAACAGGGGGGAGATTTATAAAATTAGAGGGTGGTCATTTATCGCTGAGGTATGTAGGGATTTCTTTTGGAGTTTTCTGCTGGAGTGTTGTGGAGGCTAGATCAATAAAGTTTGGGAAATTGAAAGTTAAAGAGAAATGACCCTGAATGACACAAGAAGAATAAGACTTGGATGGATTGGCCATGGTCATATTTAATGGTGGGCCAGACATGAAGTGGACTAACTAATATCCATTGTGATGCTCTATCTGATGGAATTCCATCAATAATCCAACTGCTAATTGCAACCTGTTACTTTGTGTGCCAGTATTGCACTCTTGTTTGTTCGTTCTGATTGTTTCCTGCACCAACAGAGAGATGGGCTTGCTGGGTATGCACAGTGACGAAGAGCGGCAACATTGCTATAGTTGGCATCACTTGTGTAAAATTGGACTGCATAAAAAAAAGGCCTGGGAAAGTCAAAGGCATCTTGCAATTGTAAGTTGAAGCCTCGTAGAGCATCATTTAAATGGCCCTGGTCCTTTCATCCCCTTGCAAGGAGTCTGGTGTCTACTCCAGGCAGGTTCTAAGGATATACATCCAATCAGACAGATGCCAGATCACATCGTATTTTTTTGTTTTTTTTCAGTATCTGCTGCTTTTTCTTTTGCTTTTCAGGGTTTTTAAATTTTCCCTCTCAGTGATTGTTCCATTCACTGCACCGTTAGTATTCGGAGAGCGGTACACCCCAGAACCAGGCCCTTTGGCCTACCATGTCTGCACTGTACATAATGCCAATCTCACCTAATCTCTATAGCCTGCACATGGTCTGCATCCCCCCAATCTGTGTCTATTCACGTTGCAACGCTGTTAAAGAAGGAACTGCAGATGCTGGAAAATCGAGGGTACACAAAATACTGGAGAAAGTCAGCGGGTGCAGCAGCATCTATGGAGCGAAGGAGATAAGCAACGTTTCGGGCCAAAACCCTTCTTCAGACTGATGGAGGGTGGGGGGAGGCAGGGGGAAGAAAGGGAAGAGGAGGAGGAGAAGCCCAAGGGCTGAGGGAGAGGTGGGAAGGGGAGGAGACAGCAAGGGTTAACAGAATTGAGAGAATTCAATGTTCATGCCAAGAGGATACAGACTCCCCAAGCGGAATATGAGGTGCTGTTCCTCCAATTTGCGGTGTTGCTCACACTGGCCGTTGAGGAGGCCCAGGACAGAGAGGTCGGATACGGAATGGGAGGGGGAGTTGAAGTGCTGAGCCACCGGGAGGTCGGGTTGGTTATTGTGGACTGAGCGTAGGTGTTCGGCGAAACGATCGCCAAGCCACCGCTTGGTCTCACCGATATAAACCGATATACACCGATATCACCAATATACACCGAGTATCTGGATAAACAGGGTCTAATTAGGAACAGTCAACATGGATTTATGCCTGGAAGGTCATGTTTGACTAATCTTCTTGAATTTTTTGAAGAGGTTACTAGGGAAATTGACGAGGGTAAAGCAGTGGATGTTGTCTATATGGACTTCAGTAAGGACTTTGACAAGGTTCCTCATGGAAGGTTGGTTAAGAAGGTTCAACTGTTGGTATAAATGCAGGAATAGCAAGATGAATTCAACAGTGGCTGAATGGGAGAAGCCAGAGGGTAATGGTGGATGGCTGTTTGTCGGGTTGGAGGCAGGTAACTAGTGGGGTGCCTCAGGGATCTGTGTTGGGTCCTTTGTTGTTTGTTATGTACATCAATGATCTGGATGAAGGGGTGGTTAATTGGACTAGTAAGTATGCAGATGATACCAAGATAGGGGGTGTTGTGGATAATGAAGAGGATTTCCAAAGCCTACAGAGTGATTTAGGCCAGTTGGAAAAATGGGCTGAAAGATGGCAGATGGAGTTCAATGCTGATAAATGTGAGGTGCTACACCTTGACAGGACAAAACAAAATACATGGTAAACGGTAGGGAATTGAAGAATACAGTTGAACAGAGGGATCTGGGAATAACCGTGCATAGTTCCTTGAAGGTGGAATCTCATATAGATAGGGTGGTAAAGAAAGCTTTTGGTATGCTGGCCTTTATAAATCAGAGCATTGAGTATAGAAGCTGGGATGTAATGTTAAAATTGTACAAGGCATTGGTGAGACCAAATCTGGAGTATGGTGTACAATTTTGGTCGCCCAATTATAGGAAGGATGTCAACAAAATAGAGAGGGTACAGAGGACATTTACTAGAATGTTGCCTGGGTTTCAACAGCTAAGTTACAGAGATAGGTTGAATAAGTTAGGTCTTTATTCTCTGGAGCGCAGAAGGTTAATGGGTGACTTGATAGAGGTCTTTAAAATGATGAGAGGGATAGACAGAGTTGATGTGGAGAAGCTTTTCCCTATGAGAATAGGGAAGATTCAAACAAGAGGACATGACTTTAGAATTAAGGGACAGAGGTTTAGGGGTAACATGAGGGGGAACTTCTTTACTCAGAGAGTGGTAGCGGTGTGGAATGAGCTTCCAGTGGAAGTGGTGGCGGCAGGTTCGTTGGTATCATTTAAAAATAAATTGGATAGGCATATGGATGAGAAGGGTATGGAGGGTTATGGTATGAGTGCAGGCAGGTGGGACTAAGGGAAAAAAGTTGTTCGGCACGGACTTGAAGGGCCGAGATGGCCTGTTTCCGTGCTGTAATTGTTATATGGTTATATGGTTATATGGTTATACAGATCAGCTGGCATCTAGAGGTGCGGATGCAATAGATGAGGTTGAAGGAAGTGCAGGTGAACCTCTGTCGGACCTGGAAGGACTGCTTGGGTCCCTGAAAGGAGTGGAGGGGGTAGGTAAAGGGACAAGTGTAGCATCTCTTGCGGTTGCAAGGGAAAGTGCCTGGGGAAGCGGTGGAGTGGGAGGGAAGGGAAGAATTGACAAGGGAGTTGCGGAGGGAGCGGTCTTTGTGGAAGGCAGACGGGGGGGAGATGGGAAGATGTGGCGAGTGGAGGGGTCACGTTGGAGGTGGCGAAACTGGCGGAGGGCTATGTGTTGTATGTGCCGGCTGGTGGGGTGAAAGGTGAGGACCAGGGGGACTCTTCCCTTGTTGCGAGTGGGGGAATGGGGAGAGAGGGCAGTGTTACGTGGTATGGAGGAGACCCTGGTGTGAGCCTCATCTATAGTGGGGGAGGGGAATCCCCGTTCTCTGAAGAATGAGGACATTTGTGATGCCCTGGTGTGGAACACCTCATCCTGGGAGCAGATGCGGCGTAGATGGAGGAATTGGGAATAGGGGATGGAGTCCTTACAGGAAGCAGGGTGGGAGGAAGAGTAGGCCAGGTAGCCGTGGGAGTCAGTGGGTTTATAGTGGATGTCGGTCAGGAGTGTATCCCCTGCGATGGAGATGGTGAGATGACCAGACTGATTCCTGGGATGTCAGGACTTTCATATGAGGAAAGAGTGGATAGACTCGGCTTGTACTCGCTGGAATTTAGAAGATTGAGGGGGGATCTTATAGAAACTTACAAAATTCTTAAGGGGTTGGACAAGCCAGATGCTGGAAGATTATTCCCGATGTTGGGGGAGTCCAGAACAAGGGGTCACAGTCTAAGGATAAGGGGGAATTCCTTTAGGACCGAGATGAGGAAAACATTCTTTACACAGAGAGTGGTGAGTCTCTGGAATTCTCTACCACAGAAGGTCATTGAGGCCAGTTCATTGGCTATATTTAAGAGGGCGTTAGATGTGACACTTGTGGCTAAAGGGATCAGGAGGTATGGAGAAAAGGCAGGTACGGGATACTGAGTTGGATGATCAGCCATGATCAAATTGAATGGCGGTGCAGGCTCAAAGGGCCGAATGGCCTACTCCTGCACCTATTTTTCTATGTTTCTATGTTTCTATTAAGAAATGGTAGGGAAGTGTTGGAAATGGTCCAGTTGTATTTGAGTGCCGGATGGAAGTTGGTGGTGAAACGGATGAAGTCAGTCAGTTGTGTGTGGGTGCAGGAGGTGACACCAAAGCAGTCGTCGATGTAACGGAGGTAGAGGTCGAGGATGGGGCTCTGGTACGCCGAGAACAAAGATTGTTCGACGTGCCCGACAAAGAGGCAGGCGTAGCTGGGGCCCATGCGTGTGCCCATAGCTACGCCTTGTATTTAGAGGAAATGGGAGGAGTCAAAAGAGAAGTTATTGAGGGTAAGGACCAGCTCCGCTAGGCGGAGGAGGGTGTCAGTGGATGGGTATGGGTTGCTCCTCTGGTCGAGGAAGAACCGGAGGGCTTTGAGACCATTCTGGTAGGGGATGGAGGTGTAGAGTGACTGGACGTCCATGGTGAAGATGAGAGGATGGGGGCCTGGGGAATGGAATGCGTGGAGCCGACGGAGTGTTTCTGAGGTGTCTTGAACATAGGTGGGGAGGGATTTAACAAAGGGGGATAGGATGGAGTCAAGGTATGTGGAAATGTGTTCGGTGGGGCAGGCAGAGACAATGGGTCTGCCGGGGCAGTCGGGTTTGTGGATTTTGGGGAGAAGGTAAAATCGGGCCGTGCGGGGCTGGGAAACGATGAGGTTGGAGGCTCGGGGGGGTAGGGAGCCGGAGTTGATGAAGTTGGTTATGGTGCTCCAGATGGTGGCCTGGTGCTCGTCAGTGGGGTCATGGTCCAGGGGTAAGTAGGAGGAGGTGTCCAAGAGTTGGCGCGTGGCCTCCACTTTGTAGAGATCGACGCGCCAGACTACCACGGCACCTCCCTTGTCGGCGGGTTTGATAACCCAGTCTGGGTTGTTGCGGAGTGAGTCGATGGCAGTACGTTCAGGGGGGGGGAGAGATTGGAGTGAGAAAGTCGAGGCGGTTGATGTCCCGACGGCAGTTCTGTATAAAGAGTTCTAAAGCTGGAGGGCCACGAGGGGGTGTCCACGAGGAGGGGGTTCGTGGGAGACAGGAAAAGGGATCATCAGTGGGGGGCGAGGACTTGTTCCCGTGGAAGAACGCTGTGAGGCGGAGGCGACGTAGAAGAGCTCCAAGTCGTGGTGGGAGCGGAACTCTTTGAGGTGGGGACGGAGGGAGACACAGGTAAGACCCCTGCTGAGGACCGACCGTTCTGTGTCGGAGAGGGGAAGGTCCGGGGGGATGGTGAACACGCGGCAGGGATGGGGGTTGTGGCCGGAGGAAGGCAGGTGAGTGGACTGGGGACGGAGCGTTGTGTGGTGGGGGGGTGGAGGGTGGTCAGGGGGTGGGGGGGTATGGGGGCTGTGGTGTGGGTGGGGAAGAGCAGGGGTCACATAGTTGGAGGGGGCTGGGGAAGACGGGGAGACGGGCACTAGGACCCACTGCAGTCTAAACCAGAGTAGTGGGAATCAGCACCAGTTTGCAGGTGAGGCGACGGCTGTGGGCTGCTGGAGGCCGGTGGAGTGTAAGCAATGTGGCAATGCTGTTGACTTATCTCTCCAGCAGCCAGGTTCAGTCCTGACCTCTCGTGCCGTCTGTGTGGCATCTGCACATTCTCCTCGCCACCGCATGGGTTCCCTCAGGTTTCCTCCTACATTCCAAAGATGTGCAGGTTGGTAGTCAATGGCTGTCTATCCCCCCCTTGGTGTGCAGGTGAGTGATAGTCTGCAGAGAGTTGATGAGTTTATGAGAACAATGATATAGGATTAGTGTTTTTTTATTAAATACAACAGTCAGAGGAACTCATTGGGTGAAACAATATCTGAGGAGGCAGATGCATGTTTGAGACCCTGCATCAGGACTGAGAATGTGAAGGGAAGATCACCCTTATAAAGAAGTGAGAGGAGGGGTGGGACAGTGGCTGTTGAGTGATAGGTGGAAGTGTGAGGTGGGAGAGGATGGTTGGATGGGTATGAATCAATGATTGGTGCAAGCTCAGCAGGCCACAGGGCTTGTTTGTATGCTATGTGACCTGAGCAACCTGAACCCAATGTTCAATCACCTGAAGCTCCCTCCTCCTTCACCCCATAACCAACCATGTCCTTCAGTCCCCTTCCCCCATTTCCATAGTGAGGTGATTTAGGTATACAGTAAATGAGGAGAAGTTGATAGAGTCTTGGCAATGTAATGAGATGGAAGATGATCGACAAAATAATTGAAAGTTAAATGGAGAAAACGTGTTTATTTGCTCAGCAGGTTGCCAGAACGGGCAGAGGATCATCTTCCAGAGTAAAAGCCCTGTCCCACGGTATGAGTTCATTCCAAGAGTTCTCTCGAGTTTGCCCTGATTTGAACTCTGAGATTTACGGATAATGGCCACTCGTTGGTACACGGGGCTCTCGTGGACATTCTTCATCATGTTGAAAAATCTTCATGAATCTTCCCGTGCTTACCTGCCATTAGCGAGTCTTCCCGAGTACCTGCCGAGCTCCAACGTACCCGCTACGTTAATTCTCAGTGCTTACCACTGTGGGACAAGGCTATGAACTCGTACTGTGGGACAGGGCTATAACTTGCAAAGAGCAACTTCATGAGGAAAGAAGAGCATTGTGTAAAGCCCTAGTCCTTGATCGGACTTTGCTGGCTTTACCTGGCTCTAAACTTTATTCCCTTATTATGTATCTATGCACTGTAAATGCATTGATTGTAATCATGTATTGTCTTTCTGCTGACTGGTTACCACAGAACAAAAGCTTTTCACGTGACAATAAACTAAACTGTAACTAGTGAATGGGACCAGTTTGGGGTGGGAGATTGCAACCTTCACATAGTCCGCCCTGTTTCAACTAATACAATCAACTTGGCGTGAACAATCAAATAAGATCAAATAGAACAAGTTGTCCTACAACCTTAGGCAGTGCACGCCATACGCGAGAAGAAGAAGGGACCAGTTTCATGGTTTCAAATGGACATGGGTTAAAATTCCTCCTTCTGTGCTGCAACTGAGATTATCTCTGTGTCCCTGTTCCATACAATCCTTTGTAAAGCAGCAACCTTATACTGAGTTTTTACATGTTGGAAGAACAGACAGTAAAGCATCCTTGCTAGATTTACGGCTGAGAAATTCCCCCAAGTGAAGTGTAAATGTTTATATTGATGTGGCTTTCTGTGTGCTACAAATTGACCCAAATTTTATAGCACTGCCTTTAACATATTTTACAGATAAGAGAAAAATCCTTTTATGGATTAACTCAAATGATCGGAGTGCTGGGGATCCAAAACAGAAAAAAATAGTTGTTGAAGTTGCAAAGCAAATGTTTATGCTTTGTAGCAATCTGGCGCCTAACTATGCCATCTGTTATTTTGCACTGACTCAGTTTAACGTGTCTAATTATACACTGAACATTTAAACATTAATAAAAACAGAATTATTACTCATCACGGTTTGTTTCTGCAGGCTGTTTGCAACTACTAAAATGAAATCTGTGAGCTCCAGTTCTGCAAGGACTCAAAGGCTGAGTCAGTAGTGATATGGATCAAAGTCCGATGTGATTACAAAATTCACTAAATATATTGCAGCCTTGGGATTGGCATCTAGCTCTGAAGAGTACATTTTTTGTACTTTTAGTGGCGACCTAGCTCATGTTCAGGTCAACCAGAAACGTCACCCATTCCTACTCTCCAGAGATGCTGCCTATCCCGCTGAGTTATTCCAGCATTTTGTGCCTATCTTCAGTTTAAACCAGCATCTGCAGTTCCTTCCTACACATAGCTCATGTTCAACTTCCCCATAAAATGTTTTACATAAACAAATGATTTTAAATGGTCAATGAAGGTTCAGTAGATGAAGAGAATTATGTCACTCCCTATTCCTAATCTACTAGGAGCTGCTGGGTCAGAAATTTGCAACTCTTCAATCCTTTTATCTCACACCTTCTGGCTTTTCATCTCTGGCCGATGTCCAACCATCCACCTATTAAAACGAAAACCATCACCTGTATCAATCTATTACTTGCCAGGCTTTGTCCGCCCCTCCTCTCTTGCAGCTTTCTCCCCACTCCCCTATCCACCTAGAAGGACTCCGAGCTGAAACACTACCTATCCAAGTTCTCCAAGTTCTCCAGTGCCTGACCTGCAAAGCTACTCCAGCACTTGGTCAAAAAGACAATGTGGCTTGTTTATTATATGTGCTAACCACATGTATCTTTTATTGTTAAGAAACCCTTAACACGCTGAAGGCAGGAAACATGTTCCCGATGTTGGGGTTGTCCAGAACCAGGGGCCACAGTTTAAGAATAAGGGGCAAGCCATTTAGAACGGAGACAAGGAAACACTTTTTCTCACAGAGAGTTGTGAGTGTGTGGAATTCTCTGCCTCAGAGGGCGGTGGAGGCAGGTTCTCTGGATGCTTTCAAGATCTGGATAGGGCTCTTAAAGACAGTGAAGTCAGGGGATATGGGGAAAAAGCAGGAACGGGGTACTGATTGGGGATGACCAGCCATGATCACATTGGCTGGCTCGAAGGGCCGAATGGCCTACTCCTGCACCTATTGGCTATTGTCTATTATGGAGATGCTAATCTCAGTGAAAGCAGTAGGTGGTACAGAGATGTGTTAAGAATAATTTCACATGGCGTCGCAGTTCGTAAAGGCACACTTATATAGATTACGTACAAAAATCGTACGGTGGCCACTTCTTGTAACTTCTAACCCATCCATCTTGAAAACTGCTCTGATGAATGCACTGGACTGTTTTACAGGATTCCTGGGATTTTTGACTTGGCTCTCCTATCTATCTGAGGAATAACCTGTTGGCAATAGACCAAAATTTGATTATCGTTAATCTAAACCAGTTTTTTTTTGTCAAGGTTGAGACTAACCAGTGTTCTGGCAATTGTGCTTTCTCTTTAAATTAAGTACTCCAAAGGTTACTTTTTGTTTCCCACCCTTGATGTTATAGTTTAGTGATTTAATTTCATAATCCAATCTTTATGGCATATAGAGAATCTTTCAATTAATAAAAACTGATATAAACATTACACCAACCCGAATTCATACATAAAACCATCCATTTGTTTCAAAAATCCTCAGTCTAATGTATTGGAGCTTGGAACAGTCTTCGGATATTCTGACAGGTTTTAGATTTTAAAAAACGTTAAGTCCTGACTTGCAAAACACGGTCCCATTTGTGCATATTCACTGGAGTTTATAAGGATGAGGGGGCATCTTATAGAAACATATAAAATTATAAAAGGACTGGGCAAGCTAGATGCAGGAAAAATGGTCCCAATGTTGGGTGAGTCCAGAACCAGGTGCCACAATCTTAGAATAAAGGGGAGGTCATTTAAGACTGAGCTGAGAAAAACCTTTTTACCCAGAGAGTTGTGAATTTATGGAATTCCTTGCCACAGAGGGCAGTGGAGGCCAAATCACTGGATGGATTTAAGAGAGAGTTGGATAGAGCTCTAGGGGCTAGTGGAGTCAAGGGATATGGGGAGAAGGCAGGGACGGGTTATTGATAGCGGACGATCAGCCATTATCACAATGATTGGCGGTGCTGGCTCGAAGGGCCGAATGGCCTCCTCCTGCACCTATTTTCTATGTTTCTATGCATCTGAAATGGATCTATTAGTGTTTTCTGCAACACTCCATAACATCGGTGCATGTTAAGTCTATTTTCATAGAGTCATAGAGTGATACAGTGTGGAAACAGGCCCTTCAGCCCAAGTTGCCCAACATGTCCCAGCTACACGTGTCCCATCTGCCTGCGTTGGTCCATATCCTTCCAAACCTGCTGTAACCATGTACCTGTCTAACTGTTTCTTAAACATTGGGATAGTTCCTGCCTCAACTACCTCTCCTGGCAGCTTATTCCATACACCCATCCATCTTTGTGTGAAAAAGTTACCCCTTAAATTCCTATTAAATCTTTTCCCTCACCTTGAACCTATGTCCTCTGTTCCTCGATTCCCCAAATCTGGGCAAGAGACTCTGTGCATCTACATGATCTATTCAACTCATGATTTTATCCAAACAGATCAGCTTTTCTGCTTGGAGCCAATTCTCCTGGTTGAAACACACACTGTTTTCTTGTAGTAGTTTTGTGTTGCATTTACCATGGCAACAAGCACATGTTGCATGTCGACTGGGATCACTGCAAAGTGTCAGACATCCAAGCACAGTAGTGCATGTTACTGGAAATGCAAAATCCTAAATCATCTCAGCACAATGCAGATGAGGAATTGCCAATCACAACTTCCTTTCAATTATACACTTTAATTTAAGCACAAAGTGTATGGAAAACAGATGTTTCATTATTAGCAGTTGCTTTGATTAAATCCTTTCAGATGCTATTTAGGCACTGGCACCTTTGGACTCTAGATTACTGCAATCATTCATCACTTGATGAAAGATGATACCAAAGGTAAAGATCTTGCAGGAGTGTTTCCACACCTCTGTAACCATGCAGTCAAAAAGCAAAATCTGAAATATGCATTTGACAAGTAACAGATGTTTAACATTTTTCAGATATAAGACCTTTAGAAGTTAAACAATTACATATTTTACAGTTCAACACCAATTACACAACACAAACTGTTGGAGGAAGGTCGTGGGATAGGCAGCATCTGCGGAGCAAAGGGCTGGTTGACATTCTGGGTCGTGACCCTGCATCATGTCACCCATCTTTCCTTTGCTCCACAGACGTTAAGGCTAACTTCTGTAACAATTTCAGTCCTGTTTAGTTGTCACGTGTACAGTGAAAAGCTTTTATTGCGTTCTAACCAGTCAGCAGAAAGTCAATACTTGATTACAATCGAGCCATTACAGTGTATAGATACATGATAAGGGAATAATGTTTAGTCCAAGGTAAAGCCAACAAAGTCCGAAGAAGGGTCTCGACCCAAAACGTCACTCATTCCTTCTCTCCAGAGATGCTGCCTATCCTTCTGAGTTACTCCAACATAGTTGTCCTAATGTCCTTTAAACTTTGGATTTGTATCTGCCTCTGGTATGTGGCAGTTCATTTCATATACACCCTTGGTGTGAATCTGCAATCTCTTATGCTGCAGAATTCAGGGTGTAGAATTATTGTCTCCATTAGCTGGTGCTTTTAATATTTTTATCTGCTCATAATTGTCAATATTCCACGGTGGTGCAGCATTTTGACAGCCACATGGGCATATAATATGCATGTTATGGACTGTAAATAATAAATGAGTTCAGAAAGCAAGCAATAGTTGGCACTTTAGTTCCTAAACAGGCTAATAAACTTTGACCTTGTAATTGTCAGCATGTATCAGATTTTATATTTTGCTTCCTGAAACTGAATAATTTGTCTATGAAGCTGAGAATGATTGTTTACACTTATATTTAAACTCTCATCATGTAGCCAGAATTCATGTAACTCGTTTTCTCTTGCATTCTGTTATGAAGCAACACAGCACCCAGCCCTTTGTCCCCATTTGTCCACCACAACCACAAACTAGTCTGTTTGGCCCACAGTCCTTGAAACCTTTCCTATCCAAGTACCATGTCCAAATGTTCTTCAAATGTGCTTTAGTACATGCCTCAACTACTTTCTCAAGCAGTCGAAGGAGTTCTATATCTATGCACAAATGCTGATTTTTAGATTGCAAATGGGAAATGTTGGCCTTTGATCAGAAAACATGTGATTTCTGCTGGAGGTATTGAGGTGTATTCATAGGAAATATGTGCAGGATTGGACCCTCTAGCTACTGAACATCATCATAGATGATGTGTTTGGAGATGGGCAGGAGATTGGGGTTGAGGGAAAGATAAATCGGCCGTGATCGAATGACGTAGACTTGATGGGCCGAATAGCCTAATTCTGCTCCTTGAACTTTTGAGCACGATATTGGTCTCAACTACACTTCCTTATCTGTTTCTCATAACACTTAACTCACCTGTGATCCAATAATCTATCTCAGCCTCGATACATATAAAATGCGGCTCTCTGGGGTAACATTCTAAAGATACACAAACCTCAGAAACAGAATTTCATTTCAGAGTCACGTGAGTGACCGTGAAGAGCCCGTCGGCGCGCATGCTCGACATATCGTCGTACCGCGTTGCTGCGACGGCTGGCGGTGGAGCGCGCTCCTCGCCAGCCCTTCAGAAGGGGCCACGGAGGTGAGTATTCCACCTTTAGTTGGTGGTCCTTGTTGTTCGTTATGTCTTGCAGCAAGGACATGGATGGGAGTTCGAAGGGCCGGAGGACGTCAGGACGAGTTCGCCGGTCAACAGTTCCGGGGCCTTTACCATCGGCAGTACCTGCAGTGCAGGCCGGGACTCAGGCGGAGATGTGGGTAAGCCCTGTGTTTACAGGTCCAGATCCGCCAGCACACCACAGCTCGGAGGAGTTCGACGAGGAGGAGTGTGGTGTGCCGCCAGAGCAGGGGGACCCTGCCATGGCAGTCAGGTCGTCAGCGGGCTCGCTGGTGACCTCGAGCAGGGGGCGTGCGGCTGCACGGCCCGTTCCACTCAGCCCCCCGAGAAGGGGCAGGGCAGGAGCCCAGAAGCCTAACCCTGCCAGGGCTAAGGCATTGCCTGACACGGAGGAGCGGTCAGGTTCCAGGGCGAGACCCGGGGCGGCTGTGAGGTCCAGCCGGCACACCCCGACTCTCGACGCCGGGACGGGTCGGTTGAGTCGGGTCTCGTCACGGTCGCCGAGCCCCCCATGGATGGGTGGGCGAGACCATGCGTCGGCAAGGTCCACGATGTGGGCAGCCGGCAAGCCTGCGCGGGCTTCAGGTAGCCATGCTTCGGCTGGTGCCGACACCACGCTGCAAGTGCCCTTAGTGGCAGCGGCGTCAGCTACCGCTAAACGGAGGCGGTTGAACACGCCCGCGCGGGAATCGCGCAGTTTCGCCTCGGCGGCTGTTAGCGACAACTACCGGCACCGGCAGGGCCTCGATGAGGTGCGGGTCGATGATAGGAGCCCGGTTTTCTTTTCAGAGCCGGAGGACTCCGACCACCTGAGTGTTCAGGGTGAAGGGCGTATTGACCGTATGGAGCGGCTGCTGGAGCTCCTGCGTCAAAGCCAACAACAGCAGGGCAGCCACAGGCACAGGGCGTCGTCACCAGCCTCTACCATCAGCCTGGAGCAGCAGGAGGAGGAGGTTTTGGTGGATTCCATACCACCTCCGGTGGAGGTGCCAGCGGAGGATCTTCTGGATGTGGCGACCAAATTTGCGGCCCCACATTCATCTGGACTTCCTTTAAACACAAAGCTACAGGAAGAAGTCCTCATTCAGGCAATGAGCCGTCACAAGGCTCCATCCAATTGCAACTCCCTCAACGTGCCTGTGGTCAATACGCCGATATGGGGCAACATCAGTGCGGCTATCCGTCAACAGGAGGTAAAACTGCAGCGGATCTGAAGCTCCTCACGGCCGTTATTACCGCCTTTGTGCGGTCGGTGGACTGGGACGAATTGAATTTGGACCAGGAAGATGCCCTGGCCCTCCTGTGCGCGACCCAGCACAAAATTAACGGGTTTCGCAAAACCAGCATCCGCCCAGCGCTCAATCCAAAGTTTGCAGGATTGTGCAAACCACCGCCGCCGCCCCCGCCCCGTCAGCTCTTTGGGGAGGACCTCTCGAAGAGAGTCAAAGAGCTTGATGAGCAAGCCAAAACGGTGGGGATCATGCGCCCTCAGAGTGCCCCCACACCGTCAGGCTCAAAGTCTCCATACATTCGATCACGAGGGTCTGCCAGTACCTGGACGAGGACCCACCCTCAAGCTCCACAACGACAGCAACATCAGACCCAGCACCAGGGGTCTTTTTTAGGACAGGGTCGGCAGAGACCCTGGTGGAAAACGAAGACGCCGCGCCCTCAAGCCAACCCAGCACCTCCACGTCCGCACCCGCGTGTCAAGGACCGCCGGTAACCACGGAGGTGAGGGGGTCTGGTTCTCTCTTTTCTCTCTGTTTAACTTCACATGTTGGTGGTCGCCTTCGGTGGTTTTTGGGTACATGGGGTAATTTTACTGGTGATGAGTATGTGTTGCAGAATATTTAGGGGCATAAAATTGAGTTTATTAATGGCGACATTCCTCCATCCCAGCACATGCCCGCTCGAACGTTTAAATTATCTGCTGCAGAACAGGCAGCCGGCTATAAGGAACTGTTAAGTCTTGAGCACAAAGGAGTGATTAAGAGAGTGGTGCATGAGCCAGTTGAATTTGTTTCGAACATATTCACCAGACCTAAGAAGGATGGAAGTTGTCGTGCCATTATTGATCTAACCCGTTTGAATACTTTTGTAACATATTCTCATTTTAAAATGGATACGTTTGAAACAACCAAATAATTGATTTCTCATGGTTGCTTTATGGCATGCATCGATTTAAAAGACGCATATTATTCCGTATCCGTCCAGAAATGTGACAGAAGGTTTTAAAATTCATCTGGATGGGGCAACTCTGGCAGTACAAGGCTTTGCCTAATGGGCTCACCACAGCCCTAGATTGTTCACTAAATTAGTGAAGCCAATTATGGCTTATTTGAGACAACGACACCATATAGTTATGGCCTATTTAGATGATATCTTAATTGTGGGCCACACCCTGGAATTGGCTGAACAGGGTGTTGCAGCTGCTGTCAATATATTTCAACAATTGGGGTTTATTGTCCATCCAGAGAAATCAAAGTTCTACCCTGCCCAGGTGATTAATTACCTAGGGTTCACGGTGAACTCTATAAGCATGAGGGTTACCATTCCAATTAACAAGATTGAGGAGGTTACCCGCAAGATTTAATCCGCACCAATATACCATCGATTCGGCTCTTAGCTACAATAATTGGGAGCTGGTAGCTTTGTTTCCGGCAGCGCGATATGGACCTTTGCATTATCAGAATTTGCAAAGAGCTAAAATTGCTGCGTTAAAACAGAACGCTGGTCATTATGATCGGTCCATGCAGCTGCCGCCCGAAGCGATAAATGAGTTGCAATGGTGGGTGTGTCACATTAGCAACTCATTCAAGCCTATCAGGGAGGCTAATCCGGTGGTATATTTGCAAACTGATGCAAGCTCCAATGGTTGGGGAGCCACGAATAATTGCTCTAGTTGTGGTGGCAGATTGGACACCCTTGAATCAACGATGTTGTTAACTCAAGGGATTAACTATTTGGAGTTGCTGGCAGCATTCCACGGACTTCGTGCGTATTGTTCCAAGCTTGTTGGAGCACATGTCCGTCTCCAAATAGACAACACCACAGCAGTAGCATATTTAAACCATATGGGTGGTACCAGGTCAGTTTCGTGTGACAAATTGGCAAACTCAATTTGGCTCTGGTGTGTTCAAAGAGACATTTGGATTTCAGCTACCTATTTGCCAGGTGAGCTTAATACTGTGGCCGACACCAGGTCACGCAAATTTAATGACAATATTGAATGGATGGTGCATCCTGAGATCTTTTCTAAAGTCACAGCCAAATTTGGTAAACCGGACATTGACCTCTTTGCGTCACGGTTGAACCATCAGGTACCAACCTACGTTTCATGGGAACCAGATCCTGGGGCAATAGCGCTAGATGCACTCTCGCTGGACTGGGGGAAGTGGTTTTTTCTATGCCTTCCCCCCGTTTTGCCTCATCAGTCGGGTATTGGGAAAGATTCAGGCAGATGCTGCCAAGGGCATCCTTATTATACCCGACTGGCCCACACAGCCTTGGTATCCGGTGGTCTTTGACATGCTCAACGAACCTTGGGTCCTTTTGAAGGGTTGCCCACAATTGGTTACTCACCCTGTCTCAGGGGAGCCGCATCCCTGCCATGGCTATTTAAATTTGTTGGCTTGCAGGTTCTGAACAGGCCGTTAGTCCAATACGGCCTCTCGGCTCGGACCATGGATACCATCGGGGCGTCGTGTCGAGAATCTACAAGGCGAAGATACCGCTCGCATATTAAGAAGTGGGAAGCCTACTGCAGCCGCTCTCGCATCACGTACGATGACGTGACAATAACCGACGTCCTGGAATTCCTCGTGGGGTTGCATCATGATGAACACTTAAGTTACAGTGCCATCAACAGCGCCAGAAGTGCGCTATCATTCTACCTCAGTTGGAGGTAGGATCCAACAGGCTAGTGTCCAGACTCATGCGGGGTATATTCAATATGAATCCGCCTACACCACGCTATAATATCACCTGGGATGTCAGGGACGTATTAACCCTGCTCAGGACGTGGTCATCCATGGAAGGGCTCCAACTGGACCAACTCACCATGAAGCTGGTGATGTTACTAGCGCTGACTTCAGCTCAGAGGGTACAGGCACTACACAAACTTTGTGTCGACAGAATGACGTCTAACCCCACAGAAGTAGTCTTTTTCATTGACGAGCTACTAAAGCAGCATAGACCTGGGTGCACAGGGCTGCAGCTGAAGTTCCCGGCATACCCTGCAGATGCTGGGCTATGTTTAGCCTCACATATCCGCCACTATGTCAAGGTGACGGCACGCATCAGAGGAATGGAGAGATACCTGCTTGTCACTCATAAGAGACCTCATCATCGAGTGACAGTCCAGACGATATCCATGTGGCTTCCAGTCGTCTTGGGTAAGTCAGGTATCGACACTAATGTGTTCAAGTCTCTTTCCACCAGGGCTGCATCGATGTCAACGGCGAGGGTCATGGAGGTGCCCATGGACCAAATTCTCGCCACAGCAGGATGGGCTAATGAAGCTGTGTTCCAGCGTTTTTATAACAAGCCTGTTGCTGCTCCTCTACAGTTCGCAGAAGCCGTGCTGAATGCAGGTCACGAACGTGGAGATGTCCCCGCATGAGGGGTTTTGATTTGTTATTAATAACTCTGCTCTTGTTTTGCAGTATGAACTATTGAGCAAGTTTGTTCCTCCCATCCATCCCTGGTAGTGGTGTGTCAGCATGGACGTGGTCCAGGGCGTGTAATCACAGAAGCTTTGAAGTCTTCACGAAGTCACTCACGTGACTCCGAAATGAAATAGTAAGATTGAACGAGAACTTACCAGTTCGAAGGTTGATCTTTATTTTATGAGGAGTCGAAGTGAGGGATTTCGTGCCCTCCTCGCCCAACCCTCAATCACCTTCATCTGGTAATCTTAGTCACTTCAATCTTACTATGCGAAGTCATTTCTTTGTTGGTTTCTGTGATTCCACGCCGCTACTTTGAAGTATGTCGAGCATGCGCGCCGGCGGGCTCTTCACGAAATCCCTCACTTCGACTCCTCATAAAATAAAGATCAACCTTCGAACTGGTAAGTTCTCGTTCAATCTTACTATTCCTCCTCATCTGTCTCCAGTGGGCAACCTTCTGAATGTTTAGTTCCTGGTTCAGGGAAGTCATGCTCTCAGCGACCACCAGTCTCACCCCATCAAAATGTTCAATGTTTCGCCAAGATCATTCCACATTCTCAACAGCAAAGAAGTCTTAGAATAAAGGGGAGGTCCAACAAACAACTTGATCAATGGGGTGAGCAGCATCTACGGATGGAAAGAATTTTTTGCCATTTGAGGTCAAAACCCTGCATAAGTGTAAGTCCTATTATAGAAACATAGAAAATAGGTGCAGGAGGAGGCCATTCGGCCCTTCGAGCCAACATCGCCATTCATTGTGATCATGGCTGATCATCATCTTCCTGCATCTAGCTTGTCCTGCATCTAGCTTGTCTTTTTAGAATGTTATATGTTTCTACAAGATCCCCCCCTCATCCTTCTAAACTCCAGTGAAAACAACCCTAGTTTTTTCAATCTTTCCTCATATGACAGTCCCGCCATCCCACGGACAGGGTTAGTTTAGTTTAGTTTAGAGGTACAGCGTGGAAACTCCATACAGACAGCACCCATGGTCAGGATTGAACCTGGGTCTCGGGCGTTGCAAGCATTGTAAGCAGCAACTCTACCGCTGCACCACCATGCCGCCCTCAAGCAATTCAACATGTTTTGCTGTGGAAAGTTCCGCAGCCAGTAAGACCCCACAATAGGCAATATGACTGTTTCTGCATAATATAATTTTGATGTTGATTATTTAGGGATGAACATTGATAAACACACTGGGGATAATTCCACTGTTCTTTAAAATAGCATCATAATAGCATCTATGTTCATGTGAGTCAGTAGATGGGACCTCAGTTCACTGCCTCTTCGTAAAGTGAGCAGGACAGAGTGAGATAAGAGGGGTTTACAGCCAAAGAAACAACAAAAAAACACCTGGAATGGAAGAAGAGGTTAAGTTAATTTTTCACTTATTTTGGAGGGATGTGGGAATGACTGGAAAAGTCAGCACTAATTATTCGTCCATAATTCTGCTTGGGCAAGTGTTGTTGAACTGCCATCTTAAACAACACAGTTCATCAAGATGAAGGTGCTTGCACTGTGTTGCTGGGTAGCGAGTTCCAGGATTTGAACCGAGTGGCAATAAAAAGTGTGCAATATATTTTCAAGTCAGGCTACTTGGAGGGGAACCTGCAGTTTACAATGTTCTCGTGTGTCTACTGCCATTGTCATTGGTTTTAGAGGTTTGGGGATTGGGAGGTGTTATCAGAGTGGCTAAGGTGAGCAACTGCAGTGAATTTTGTACACATTGCAGCCACTATGCACCACTATTGGGGAGAATGGATGTTTAAGGTGGTTGTGAGATGGCAGTGAAGTAAGTTACTTTGTCCTGAATGGTGCAAGCATTTAAGCATTGCTGAAGTAGTAGTAATCCGGCGAGCAGCAAGGTTTCTATCACATTTGTGCTTTGTAGATGGTAGAAATACATGGGGATGTCTAAACTTAGGTTACTTTTTGCAGGCTTCCTAGCCACATTAAAAAAAAGAGAAGTGCGAGATGAAGACCTTGTAGAGGTCTTTACAATTGTAAAGAGGCTTGACAACAAAGCAGCCAAGAATCGACTAGTATAGCTGCATCATGTTGGCCAGTGTGGGGAGGTTGGGCCGAAGAGCCTGTTTCCACACTGCATCACTCTAGGCAAGGCAGGGCAAGGCAACTTTATTTATATAGCACATTTCATACACGAGGCAGACTCAAAGTGCTTCACGTAAAAACATGTCATACAATAAAATGAAATAATTTAAAAAAAAATAAATAAAATAGAAGAATTAAAAGAAAATAAAAGCAAAGTAAAAAATGCATTATAGGAAAGTGCAAAAGTTAAAAGTGCAATGTAGTTAGGATTTAGCTGAAAGCTTTTTCCATTGAGGGTAGAGAAGATTCAAACAAGAGGGCATGACATGAGAATTAAGGGACAGAGGTTTAGGGGTAACATGAGGGGGAACTTCTTTACTCAGAGAGTGGTGGCTGTGTGGAATGAGCTTCCAGCAGAAGTGGTGGAGGCAGGATCAATTTTAACATTTAAACGTAAAGTGGATAGGTATATGGACGGGAAGGGAATGGAGGGGTATGGTCTGAGTGCAGGTAGATGGGACTAGGGGAAAATAAATGTTCGGCACGGATTGGAAGGGCCGAGAGGGCCTGTTTCCGTGCTGTAATTGGTATATGGATATATGGTTAAAGTAAACATAAAAGTTTTCAGTCTTGTTTTAAAGTGGTCAAAGTTGGGGCAAGTCTTAAATCATCAGGAAGTTTATTCCAGCTCTTTGATGCATAGTAACTACATCCTGCTTTCCCATGTTTTGTATTTACTCTGGGAATCACTAACAGATTGGTCTCTGAAGATCTTAGCGGTCTAGAAGACTTATTTAGTGGAAGCATGTCAGTGATATACCGTGGCCCTAAACCATGTAGTGATTTATAGGTGAGCAGCAAGATTTTAAAATCTATTCCCTGACATACAGGGAGCCAATGTGAGGATTTAAGAATTGGTGTAATGTGTTCACATTTTTTGGACGCTGTTAGAACTCTAGCAACAGCATTCTGAACTAGCTGTAGCTGCCTGACAGTTTTATTCGGAAGACCTGCAAGGAGACCGTTACAATAATTTAGCCTTCTAGTAATAAAGGCATGTACAAGTTTTTCTAAGTCTTGAGCTGGCATGAGTCCTCTTAGTCTTGCTACGTTTCTGAGGTGATAGTAGGCCGATTTTGTTACTGATTTGATGTGACTGTCAAAATATAAATCTGAATCCATAATAACCCCGAGATTTCTGACTTTGTTTGAGGTTTTCAGGGACAAAGAGTGAAGGTGTTGGGTTACTTTAAGCCTTTCTTTTTTAGCACCAAAAACAATTATCTCCGTTTTGTCCCTATTTAGTTGAAGGACATTTTGGCACATCCCGTCTCTGACTTGCTCAATGCATTGGCACAGCATTGGGCGATAGTCATCTATGGGGCGATAGTCATTTGGTGATAGAGCTACATAGGTTTGCGTGTCATCGGCATAGCAGTGGTAGTCAATATTATTATTTCGCATGGTTTGCCCTAGTGGGAGCATGTAGATGTTGAATAACGAGAGTCCTAAAATCAAACCTTGTGGGACTCCTTGTATGACATGACATGTGGTTGGTTCTGATATAAAGTCGCCAATGGAAACAAAATAGTTCCTATCTTGTAGATATGACCTGAACTAACTTGAAACTGTGCCTGAATGCCCCACCCATTTTTCCAACCTGTCCAAAAGTATTGAGTGATGAACAGTGTTGAATGCAGCACTGAGGTCTAATAGCATTAATATTGAAATGTTGCCAGAGTCTGTGTTATGACGGATGTCGTTTACAACTTTAATAAGGGCGGTCTCGGTGCTGTGAAGGGGTAGAAATCCTGACTGGAAGTTGTCATAGCAGCCAGTTGAAGCCAGGAGACAGTTAAAAAGAACGTTAAAACTAGAAGATATCCCATTAGTTCTTCCCATTGCTAATAATGTAAGTTTTAAACCATCCCTGGAAAATTTAGGATTCTTACAATGGAAAAATAAAGGGATTAATAAGATCAGTGACCTCTACAGGGACAATCTGTATCTTTCATTTAAAGAAATACAGGAAATATATGGACTACACTCTAAACACTACTTCAGATATCTACAAATAACTGACTACATTAAAACAACTGCACATGAATATAAAAAGAGAAAGACGGGAATTCTAGATGAATGCTTGAATAAACACCCAAACACGGAAAAATTAATATCATACATTTATAATATTTTATTAGAAAATGATATACCCAATACGGAAAAGTACAGACAACTATGGGAAAATGAAATAGGTGAAACAATCGAACCCGATATCTGGGATGAAAGTTTACGATATATACATAATTGTTCATTAAATTCTAGACACTCTCTGATACAATTCAAAGTTTTACATAGATTGCATTTTTCAAAATCTAAATTACATAGAATGTTTTCTAATGTATCTCCTATATGTGACAAATGCCAATATCCAGAAGCTAATTTAACACATTCTTTTACAACTTGTATAAAAATTACGAATTTTTGGTTGGAAATATTTAAGGTAATCTCGAATGTTGTAAATAAGAATCTAGTTCCAGACTCAAAATTAATAATATTGGGAATATTAGAAAGGGATCAATTACTCACGACAGCACAAAGAACTTTCATAGATTATAGTTTAATAATTGGTAAAAAATTAATTTTACAATTTTGGAAAGGCCCCATACCCCCTACAATCAAATTGTGGATTTCAGGAATGGCTGAGACTTTACACTTGGAAAGAATAAGACTTGCACTTTTAGGCAAGTTGGACCAATTTAATCTGATTTGGTCTCCATTCCTTGAATATCTTAAGGGACCAATATGACTCGGTTTGTGGACCTGATCGAGACCTGAACGAAGGATTGAACGAAGAATAATACATTATTGATCACGGATATATTATTATATAAATTCTGTTTGTAGAATATACCACTGTTATTTTATTTACTTTTCTCTTTTGGTTATTTTATAACTATTTTTATGTTAACCATTTTTCACACTTTCCTACTTTTCACTAAAAAAAACTACAATAAAATGATTAGAAGTATATATAAGAAAATATGGTAATTATTACCTATCTCTTTATCAAGAACGTTGTTTTTATATGTACTTATATTTGTACTTACACTTGTACTTATACTTCTAATAAAAATTATTCAAACAGGAAGTAATTAAGTTGCTGGAGGACAACTTTCTCAATTATTTTACTTATGAAAGGTAGGTTTGATATTATTGTTAATAATAGAGGCATCAGGTTAATAATAGCAGCAGGTGGATGGCCTTAGTTGTGTCACCATTTCAACAAGAGGTTTAGCGTCTATGACATTAAAGCATGTCATCATTGCCATGTTACTTTTGCCTAAACAGGGTGGTGATCCAACATTTTTGTTTGAAGCGGAGATATTGATGGCACGTCTGATGCCTTCAATTTTATCAGTATAAAAGAATGCAAACTCATTGCATTTCTGCGTGGAATGGAGTCCAGGTGGTATTTGTGTTGGGGGGTTGGTCAGTCTGTCAACAGTTGCAAATAGGGTCTTTGCCTTATTAGTGTTGTTGTTAATGATATTGGAGAAAAATGTTTCTCTAGCTTTTGTTAAGTCTAAATTGTCGGCACGAAGGCTCTCTTTATAGATGTCATGGTGAATATGAAGTTTTGTTTTCCGCCAGATGCGTTCAGCTTTCCGGCATTCTCTTTTCTGGGCTGTTACACCAGCAGCTTTTCTCCAGGGTGCCTTTTGCTTACCAGAAATTATTTTAACCGTAACATGTGCAATGGCATCTGTAACTTTCATAATTTTGGAATTAAAGTTGTCTACAAGATCATCAACAGAACATGGGTTTAGAGGTGGTAACAAGGAGATGGCATTTTTAAAGAGTACATTAGAATGTTCATTTATATACTGTTTTTTGACAGTATTTGATTTTATCTGTATGTCAGGAATAAAATATATATTTAAAGAAAACACCGAAGTGGTCAGACATTGAAGGATCAGTCACAAAAATATCAGAAACATCGAGACCTTTTGTGATAATCAAGTCCAGGGTGTGCCCCTTACAATGAGGAGCCTCTTTCACATGTTGAGACAGTTCAAATGTGTCTAAAGTAGTAAAAAGTTATTTTGCACCCTTGTCATTCAAATCATCAGTATGAAAATTAAAATCATGAGTTATAACTAGACAGTCAAAGTCAGTGGAGATGCTAGACAATAATTTTGTAAAGTCATCGAAAAAGTTTGCATGATATTTAGGTGGCCTGTAAATAATTAATAGGAGAACTCTGGGGGAACATTTCAATACAGCACGAAGGCATTCAAATGATGGAAAATCACCAAGTGACATATGTTTCCCCTGAAATACATTTTAATATATAGCAGCAACCCCTCCACCTCTTTTTTCCAGATCTACATACATCAGAAAAGTTATAGTTGGGAGGAGCTGTCTTGATCAGAATTGTTGCACTGTTATTTTGTTCTAGCCATGCTTCAGTTAAAAACATAAAATCCAGTTTAGATGTGGTAATAACATAATTGTCTAAAAATGATTTGCTATTAAGAGACCTAACATTAAGCAGACCCATCCTGATGGTATTATTGATAGGCTTTGTGGTTGGTTTTGGTTTGGAGGGAATAGTTATTAGGTTTGCTAGGTTAGCAGTGTGTCTAAGTTTCCCTTTGTTTCCTCTCTTAGTAGTCACAACAGGAATGCAGAAGGTGCCATATTTTGATGTAGGTGACATACTCTATGACTATAAATTTGTATAAATGGAGAAGTGACTTTGGGAATGCTTGTTTGAGTGTTTCCCTGTGAAATCTCAGCCACAGGGAAATGGGACTGGGAACTTAGTGGTTTGATTTACCCAAACACCAATACAATTTCCCTGGTATATTTTGCACACATAATGATGTACACAGCACATTGTATTTACTCGGATCTAAAGGACATTACTTGTCAGTGAGGAGCACACAATTCAACAAGGAGGATGCTAAAGTTGTGTGTACTGCGTAACTTAAAGGGACTTCGCTGGCTCATTGTTTTTATTTTTAATATCTCAGGTAATATTTCCTTGAGATTTTACGACAACAAGAATGTCACATCCAGCTCTGGACTCACCCTAGTCTGAGAACATTCTCAGCCCAACCACCTCAACTATTAAAATCCTCTATTAAAATCCTCTCGTTTCCAATTTTTCTTCCCACGCTGGAGTAACTGGAGTAACAAACCTGTATGGCTTTGGAATGTGGGAGGAAACCAGAGATTCCCAGAAAAAAACCCATGCAGGGTGGTTTTGCTGATAGATAAGATAGTTGTGAAAAATTGCAGCAGGATCTTGATGGATTGGCCAGGTGGGCCGAAGATTGGTTGATGGAATTTAATACGGAGAAATGTGAGGTGTTGCATTTTGGGATGTCCAACATTAGCAGGACCTACACAGTGAATGGTAGGGCTCTGGGTAGTGTTGTAGAGCAGAGGGATCTAGGAGTGCAGGTGCATGGTTCCTTGATGGTGGAGTTACAGGTAGATAAGGTGGTCAAAAAGTATTTTGGCACATTGGCCTTCATCAATCAGAGTACTGAGCATAGAAGTTAGGAGGTCATGTTGCAGTTCCAGTGTTATTGCAGTGTTATTACAGTGTTATTTTAAAATGAATTAAATTATTTCTTTATATCATCAATCTATACACAATACCCCATAATAAGAAAGCGAAAACAGGTGTTTAGAAATTTTTGCAAAGTAATTCACAAGAAATAACTGAAATATCAAGTTTACATAAGTATTCAGACTCTTTCTCCGGGCGCTCTGTGGCCTTCCATTGATGGAGCTGGAGGCCTCCTCAGACTGACTTTGAGCGCTATTGTGGAGCGCGGACTTAACATCGGAGCTGATGCCTTGCCTGGGATCGTTCCCACCGCGACCACTGCGGAGTTACCATCAAAAGCTCGCAGTCTTCGGGGGAGGCTTGTTGGGAAGGTCCAAGGTTGTGGAGTTTCGACCAGCCCCGATGCGAGGTTCAATCGCCTGGCATGGGGGAGCTGACATCCCCCCCGATGCGGGAGCTGATCACCTCGACGCGGAGGGCCAGAACGCCGCCGGCTACGGGAGTCAAGATCGTCCCGTCAACGGGGGATCGAGGCCCAAGACCGAGGAAGAATTTGAACTTTATTTTGTCTTCCATCACAGTGAGGAATGTGTAGGAGTCACTGTGGTGGATGTTCATGTTAAAATGTTAGCAATTGATCTGTTGCTTTTAATTGTATGACTGACCTGGCCAATGAAATTCCTCGTATGTTGCAAAACATACTTGGCCAATAAAGTGTGATTCTGATTCTGACCTTCTGGTCCTGATTCTGATTTCCTCAGTACTTTGTTGAGGCACCTTTGGCAGCGATTACAGCCTCAAGTCTTCTTCGGTATGAAGCTACAAGCTTGGCACACCTGTATTTGGGTAATTTCTCCCATTCTTCTCTGCAGATCCTCTCAAGCTCTGTCAGATTGGATAGAGAGCGTTGATGCACAGCTATTATCAGATCCCTCCAGAGATGTTCGATCGGGTTCCAGTCCGGGCTCTGGCTGGGCCAATCAAGGACATTCACAGACTTGTCACGAAGCCACTCCTGCATTGTCTTGGCTGTGAACTTAGGGTCATTGTCCTGCTGGAAGAGGAACCTCTGCCCCAGTCTGAGCTCCAGAATGCTCTGGAGCAGGTTTTCATCAAGGATCTCTCTGTACTTTGCTTCGTACATCTTTGCCTCAATCCTCACTAGTCTCCCCACCGCCTGATGGTGCCACCACATGTTTCACCGTAGGTATGGTATGAGCGATGCCTGGCTTCCTCCAGATGTGATTCTTGGCATTCAGGCCAAAGAGTTCAATCTTGGTTTCGTGACCAGAGAATCCTGTTTCTCATGGTCTGAAAGTCCTTTAGGTGCCTTTTGGCAAACTCCAAGTGGGCTGTCATGTGCCTTTTACTGAGGAGTGGCTTCCGTCTGGCTACTCTACCATAAATGCCTGATTGGTGGAGTACTGCAGATATAGTTGTCCTTCTGGAAGGTTCTCCCCTCTTCACAGAGCTGGAGCTCTGTCTGAGTGGCCATCAAGTTCTTGGCCAAGGCCCTTCTCCCCCAATTGCTCACTTTGGCCAGGCAGCCAGCTCTAGGAGTCCTGGTGGTTCCAAATGCTGCAGTATTTGTTTTATACCCTTCCTCAGATCTGTGTCTCGACACAATCCCGTCTCGGAGATCTACGGACAATTTAGCTCAATTTTGAGTGTCACAGCAAAAGGTACATTTACTTATGTAAATGTGATATTTCAGTTATTTCTTTTTAATTACTTTGCCAAAATTTCTAAAGACCTGTTTCTGCTTCTTCATTCTGGGGTATTGTACGTAGATTGATGATAAAAAATGAATTTAATCAATTCATAAGGCTGTAAGGTAACAAAATGTGGAAAAAGTAAATGGGTCTGAATATTTTCTGAATAGAAGATATTTCTGAGGCCCCATTTAAGTTATTGTGTTCAGTTCTGGGCACCATGTTATAGGAAAGATATTGTCAAGCTGGAAGGGGTCCAGGGAAGATTTACAAGGATGTTGCCTGGACTAGAGGGTGTGAGCTATAGGGAGAGGTTGAGTAGGCTGGGGCTGTATTTTTTGGAGCACAGGAGGATGAGTGATCTTATAGAGATGTTTAAAATCATGAGAGGAATAGATCGGGTAGATGCACAGAGTCTCTTGCCCAGAGTAGGTGAATCAAGGGGATAAGGGGAAAAGATTTAAAGAGAATCTGAAGAGTACCATTTTGACACATAGGGTGGTGGGTGTATGGGACAAGCTGCCAGAGGAGGTAGTTGAGGCAGGAACTATTCCAACATTTATGAAACAGACAGGTACATGGATAGGACAGGTTTGGAGGGATATGGGCCAAAAGCGGGCAGGTGGGACTCGTCTAGCTGGGACATGTTGGCCCGTGTGGGCAAGTTGGGCCGAAGGGCCTGGTTCCACGCTGTATCACTCTATGACTTTCTTTTTTAAACATTTTTTTTTAATAAATATTTTTATTAGAAGCATGTATACAAATAATAGTAAACAACAATTTAATTACAGATTTCTTACAAAGCTTCAGTTGTTTTTTTTTAAATATTTTTTTAAAGAATAAAGATAGAGAGAAAAAGATGAGAGAAACTAATAGAGAAAAAAGGAGATGCAAAAGGAAACTACCAGTAAGAAGATTGTGGAGATAGATCCAGGAAATGTTGAGTATAACTATTCATCCGATCCCAAACTCAAGTTTCAACGCTGATTCATTCTGTGTTAAACCAATTCACTTTTTCAAAAATTCAATAATTGGAGACCATACTATAACAAATAATTCTGGTTTGTCAATTAAGACAAGTTTTATTTTTTCTAAATGCAAGGTCTCAATCATTTCCGTAATCCACATTTTAATTGTGGGGGCTGCAAGTTTTTTCCAAAATTTTAGTATTAATTTTTTCGCAATTATTATACTGTAGTCATGAAATTGTCTCTGACTTATCGTAAAGTTTGTACTATGTTCTGATAATCCTAATATTATTAATTTTGGCTCTGGGTCCAGTTGGATATTGATAACTTCAGAAATAATTTAAAAAATGTCCATCCAGAAATTTTGAATTTTTATACAAGTTACAAAGGTATGCAAAGGTATCAAAGGTTGGCTTCTTGAAATTGACATGTATCACAGAGAGGGGAAATATTTGGAAAAATCCTATTTAATTTTGCCTTTGAATAATTTGGTCTATATAGTATTTTGAATTGTATCAAGGAGTGTCTAGCATTTAACAAACAGTGATTTATATATTGTAAGCTTTCATCCCATGTGTCTTTTATTATGGGTTGAACCAACTCGTCTTCTCATGCTCATCTGTATGATTCTGAAGACGGAACCTCAGTATCTAAGAGGATATTATAAATATAAGATATCAATTTATTTGTTTTGGGGTGTCTATTCAAACAATCATCAAGGATTTCTGGACCCCTAAATCTATAATCTTGCCTGTGCAGTTTTACATAGTCTCTGAGTTGCAAATATCTAAAAATATTATTAGCGTGTAACTGGTATTTCTGCTGTAGTTCCTGAAATGAGAGAAAATTGCCAAGTTGATAAAGGTTTCCCAACATTTTTATTCCATGGGTTTTCCATTGGACAAATCCTTTATCTAAAACAGATGGTTTAAAAGAAGGATTATTTGCAATTGGGAGAAAAAGCGATAAATAACCCAATTTTAAGTGGGTTTTAATTGTTTTCACATACGTATAACACTATGTATAATCGGATTTCCTACGTATGTTTTTTAATTCAAATTAATCGGAGTTAAAAGAATCGAGTCTATTTCATAAGGTAAGCAGTCCTCCCACTCTATGACTTTCTGACTATGACTCTAGGTCAAGTGAAGAACATATAAACTCTGAACAGACAGCACCCATAGTCAGGATCGAACCCAGGTCTCTGGTACTGTAATGCAGCAACTCTACTGCTGTGCCACCGTGCTGCCAAAACACGATAGGTTAAATTATAAGGAATGCAAAGGGCTCAATCTGGAACATAAATACGAGTGTGGTCTAGCTGTGTTGTCTTATTCCCCCCCCCACCCCCCGCATATTTTATGGAATTCAGTGTAGCTAATTGAACAGTTAAAACCTTGTGCATTATTTTTGGATATTTGTGTTATATTGTGGAACTAATCAAAAATCATTAGCTTTGAAGGTGCATAGATTTGTAATTAAATACATTTTTACACATGAGCTGACTCTTAAGAGCTTCCACTTCAAAATGATCCTCACCAGTCTTCAACATATCTACGGTTTCACACTCAATGTGAACTTCATCCAACTTAATTGAACTAGTTTAGATCACAAAGGCAATTCAGCCCATCAAGTCTATGCTGGTCAAAGAAGGGCTATCCAGCCCATTCCCATGTTCTGGGCACTCATCCTGTAGCCCTGTTGGTCACTACTATCATACTATATATCCAGGTACTGTTTAAGTAGAACAAATGCGTGCGTGGGTTTTTTCCGAGATTTTCGGTTTCCTCCCACACTCCAAAGACGTACAGGTTTGTAGGTTAATTGGCTTGTTGTAAATTGTAAATGTAAAAATTGTCCTTGGGGTGTGTGTGATAGTGTTAATGTGCGGGAATTGCTGGTCATGGGGGCTGGGTGGGTCGAAGAGCCGGTTTCCGCGCCTAATCTATGAACTAAACTAAACTAAAAGTTGCTGCCTCAAAAACCATTTCAGGAAATGAGTTCCAGGCGTCTATCAAGCTTTGAGTGAAGATATTTTCCTCATCTCAACTTCATCCTTCCATCAATTATCATTTGTGGAGGAAAATAGTAAGATTGAACGAGAACTTACCAGTTCGAAGGTTGATCTTTATTTCATGAGGAGTCGAAGTGAGGGATTTCGTGAAGAGCCCGCCGGCGCGCATGCTCGACATACTTCAAAGTAGCGGCGTGGAATCACAGAACCAACAATAGAAATGACTTCGCATAGTATGATTGAATTGACTAAGATTACCAGATGAAGGTGATTGAGGGTTGGGCGAGGAGGGCACGAAATCCCTCACTTCGACTCCTCATGAAATAAAGATCAACCTTCGAACTGGTAAGTTCTCGTTCAATCTTACTATTTCATTTCGGAGTCACGTGAGTGACTTCGTGAAGACTTCAAAGCTTCTGTGATTACACGCCCTGGACCACGTCCAAGCTGACACACCACTACCAGGGATGGATGGGAGGAACAAACTGGCTCAATAGCTCATACTGCAAAACAAGAGCAGAGTTATTAACAACAAAACAAAACCCCTCATGCGGGGACATCTCCACGTTCGTGACCTGCATTCAGCACGGCTTCTGCGAACCGTAGAGGAGCAGCAACAGGCTTGTTATAAAAACGCTGGAACACAGCTTCATTAGCCCATCCTGCTGTGGCGAGAATTTGGTCCATGGGCACCTCCATGACCCTCGCCCTTGACGTCGATGCAGCCCTGGTGGAAAGAGACTTGAACACATTAGTGTCGATACCTGACATACCCAAGACGACTGGAAGCCACATGGATATCGTCTGGACTGTCACTCGATGATGAGGTCTCTTATGAGTGACAAGCAGGTATCTCTCCATTCCTCTGATGCGTGCCGTCACCTTGATATAGTGGCGGATATGTGAGGCTAAACATAGCCTAGCATCTGCGGGGTATGCCGGGAACTTCAGCTGCAGCCCTGTGCACCCAGATCTATGCTGCTTTAGTAGCTCGTCAACGAAAAAGACTACTTCTGTAGGGGTAGATGTCATTCTGTCGACACGCAGTTTGTGTAGTGTCTGTACCCTCTGAGCTGAAGTCAGCGCTAGTAACATCACCAGCTTCATGGTGAGTTGGTCCAGTTGGAGCCCTTCCATGGGAGACCACGTCCTGAGCAGGGTTAATATGTCCCTGACATCCCAGGTGATATTATAGCGTGGTGTAGGCGGATTCATATTGAATATACCCCGCATGAGTCTGGACACTAGCCTGTTGGATCCTACCCCAATCTTGAGATAGAATGATAGCGCACTTCTGGCGCTGTTGATGGCACTGTAACTTAAGTGTTCATCATGGTGCAACCCCGCGAGGAATTCCAGGACGTCGGTTATTGTCACGTCATCGTACGTGATGCGAGAGCGGCTGCAGTAGGCTTCCCACTTCTTAATATGCGAGCGGTATCTTCGCCTTGTGGACTCTCGACACGACGCCCCGATGGTATCCATGGTCCGAGCCGAGAGGCCGTATTGGACTAACGGCCTGTTCAGAACCTGCAAGCCAACAAATTTAAATAGCCATGGCAGGGATGTGGCTCCCCTGACACAGGGTGAGTAACCAATTGTGGGCAACCCTTCAAAAGGACCCAAGGTTCGTTGAGCATGTCAAAGACCACCGGATACCAAGGCTGTGTGGGCCAGTCGGGTATAATAAGGATGCCCTTGGCAGCATCTGCCTGAATCTTTCGCAATACCCGACTGATGAGGCAAAACGGAGGGAAGGCATAGAAAACCCAATTCCCCCAGTCCAGCGAGAATGCATCTAGCGCTATTGCCCCAGGATCTGGTTCCCATGAAACGTAGGCTGGTACCTGATGGTTCAACCGTGACGCAAAAAGGTCAATGTCCGGTTTACCAAATTTGGCTGTGACTTTAGCAAAAATCTCAGGATGCAACATCCATTCAATGTTGTCATTAAATTTGCGTGACCTGGTGTCCGCCACAGTATTAAGCTCACCTGGCAAATAGGTAGCTGAAATCCAAATGTCTCTTTGAATACACCAGAGCCAAATTTAGTTAGCCAATTTGTCACACGAAACTGACCTGGTACCACCCATATGGTTTAAATATGCCACAGCTGTGGTGTTGTCTATTTGGAGACGGACGTGTGCTCCAACAAGCTTGGAACAATATGCACGAAGTCCGTGGAATGCTGCCAGCAACTCCAAATAGTTAATCCCTTGAGTCAACAACATCGATGCCTCAAGGGTGTCCCATCTACCCCCACAACTAGAGCAATTATCAGTAGCTCCCCAGCCATTGGAGCTTGCATCAGTCTGTAAATATACCACCGGATTAGCCTCCCTGACAGGCTTAAATGAGTTGCTAATGTGACACACCCACCATTGCAACTCAGTTATCGCTTCGGACGGCAGCTGCATAGATCGATCGTAATGACCAGCGTTCCATTTTAACGCAGTAATTTTAGCTCTTTGAAAATTCTGATAATGCAAAGGTCCATATCGTGCTGCCGGAAACAAAGCCACTAACTTGCCAATTACTGTGGCTGTATGCCGAATCGATGGTATATTGGTGCCAATTAAATCTCTGCACACCTTAGTGACTTCCTCAATTTTGTTAATTGGTATAGTTATCCTCATGCTCATTGAGTTCACCGTGAACCCGAGGTAATTAATTACCTGGGCAGGGCAAAACTTTGATTTCTCTGGATGGACAATGAATCCTAATTGTTGAAATATATTGACAGCAGCTGCAACACCCTGTTCAGCCAATTGCAGGGTGTGGCCCACAATAAAGACATCATCTAAATAGGCCATAACTATATGATGTCGTTGTCTCAAATAAGCCATGATTGGCTTCACCAATTTAGTGAACAATCTAGGGGCTGTAGTAAGCCCATTAGGCAAAGCCTTATACTGCCAAAGTTGCCCCATCCAGATAAATTTCAAAAACCTTCTATCATCTTTCTGGATGGATACTGAATAATATGCATCCCTCAAATCAATGCATGCCATAAAGCAGCCATGAGAAATCAATGATTTGGCTGTTTCAAACGTATCCATTTTAAAATGAGTATATGTTACAAACGTATTCAAACGGGTTAGATCAATGATGACACGACAGCCTCCATCCTTCTTAGGTCTAGTAAATATGTTCGAAACAAATTCAATTGGCTCATGCACCGTTTTCTCAATCACACCCTTCTGTTCCAGACTTAAAATTTCCTTATAACCTGCTGCCTGTTCTGCAGCAGACAATTTGAACGTACGACCAGGCATGTGCTGGGATGGAGGAATGTCGCCATTAATAAACTCAATTTTATGCCCCTGAATATTCCGCAACACATACTCATCACCAGTAAAATTACCCCATGCATCCAAAAACAACCGTAAACGACCACCAACATGGGAAGTGAAACAGAGAGAAAAGAGAGAACCAGACCCCCTCACCTCCGTGGTTACCGGCGGTCCTTGACACGTGTGGGTGGCCGTGGAGGTGCTGGGTTGGCTTGAGGGCGCGGCGTCTTCGATTTCCAAAAAGGTCTCTGCCGACCCTGTCCTAAAAAAGACCCTTGGTGCTGGTTCTGGTGTTGTTGTCGTTGTGGAGCTAGAGGGTGAGTCCTCGTCGAGGCCCTGGCCGACCCTCGTGAGCGAATGTATGGAGCTTTTGAGCCGGACGGTGTGGGGGCACTCTTAGAGCGCATGATCCCCACCGTTTTGGCTTGTTCGTCAAGCTCTTTGACTCTCTTCGAGAGGTCCTCACCAAAGAGCTGACGGGGCGGCGGCGGCGGCGGTGGTTTGCACAATCCTGCAAACTTCGGGTTGAGTGCTGGGCGGATGCTGTTTTTGCGAAACCCGTTGATTTCGTGCTGGGTCGCGCACAATAAGGCCAGAGCATCTTCCTGGTCCAAATTCAGCTCGTCCTCGTCCACCGACCGCGCAAAGGCGGTAATACCGGCCGTGAGGAGTTTCAGGATCCGCTGCAATTGTAGCTCTAGTTGACGGATAGCCGCACTGATGTTGCCCCATATTGGCGTATTGACCACAGGCACGTTGAGGGAGTTGCAGTTTGATGGAGCCTTGTGACGGCTCATAGCCTGGATAAGGACTTCTTCCTGCAGCACCTGATTATTAAGAAAGTCCACTGTGGCTGCCAGCTTTGAATTGAGAGGAAGACCAGCCGTATGTGGGGCCGCGAATTTGGTCGCCACATCCAAAAGTTCCTCCGCTGGCACCTCCACCGGAGGTGGTACGGGATCCACCAGAACCTCCTCCTCGTGCTGCTCCAGGCTGATAGTAGATGTTGGTGAAGACGCCCTGTGCCTGTTGCTGCCCTGCTGTTGTTGACGCTTTAGTAGCTCGTCATTGAAGCAGGAGCTCCAGCAGCCGCTCCATACGGTCAATACGCCCTTCACCCTGAACACTCAGGTGGTCGGAGTCCTCCGGCTCTGAAAAGAAAACCGGGCTCCTGTCATCGGCCCGCACCTCGTCGAGGCCCTGCCGGTGCCGGTAGTTGTCGCTAACAGCCGCCGAGGCGAAACTGCGCGATTCCTGCGCGGGCGTGTTCAATCGCCTCCGTTTAGCGAGAGCTGAAGCCGCTGCCACTAAGGGCACATGCGGCGAGGTGTCGGCACCAGCCGAAGCATGGCTGCCTGGGGCCCGTGCAGTCTTGCCGGCTGCCCACATCGTGGACGTTGCCGACGCATGGTGCCGCCCACCCATCCATGGGGGGCTCGGCGACCGCGACGAGACCCGACTCAACCGACCCGTCCCGGCGTCGAGAGTCGGGGTGTGCCGGCTGGACCTCACAGCCGCCCCGGGTCTCGCCCTGGAACCTGACCGCTCCTCCGCGACAGGCAATGCCTTAGCCCTAACAGGGTTAGGCTTCTGGGCTCCTCCCCTCCCCCTTCTCGGAGGGCTGAGTGGAACAGGCCGTGCAACGGCACGCGCCCTGCTCGAGGTCGCCAGCGAGCCCGCTGACAACCTGACTGCCATGGCAGGGTCCCCCTGCGCTGGCGGCACACCACACTCCTCCTCACCGAACTCCTCCGAGCTGTGGTGTGCTGGCGGATCTGGACCTGTGAACACAGGGCTTACCCACATCTCCGCCTGAGTCCCGGCCTGCGCTGCAGGTACTGCCGATGAAAAAGGCCCCGGAACTGTTGACCGGCGAACTCGTCCTGACGTCCTCCGGCCCTTCGAACTCCCATCCATGTCCTTGCGGCAAGACATAATCAGGCAACAAGGACCACCAACTAAAGGTGGAATACTCACCTCCGTGGCCCCTTCTGAAGGGCTGGCGAGGAGCGCGCTCCACCGCCAGCCGTCGCAGCAACGCGTTACGACGATATGTCGAGCATGCGCGCCGGCGGGCTCTTCACGAAGTCACTCACGTGACTCCGAAATGAAATTACAAATTCTATTTGTACCACATTTTTTGCCAGATTACACAAATTAAAAAGCCGGGAGAGAAGAGTTTGATTAAACTTGAATATCAGTAGGGAAGTTATTTTATAACTATTCAATAAATTAAACATTGTATATTTCCACGTGGAACCTGGAGAGGGTTAAGCTGCAACGTATCACAGACTGGTAAACACAATTGTAGAGGTTCTGACTATACAGCTGTATGCAGAATATGCAGTAATATATCGGAGAGCTTAGTGCACCTCATATATATATAGGCTCTTTATTTCCTCTCCTCCATTACAGAATAGCTTCTCCAGAATCGACTAAGTGCCAAACTTAGTTGATTATGTCACACCGAGGTGCAGTGAAAAGCTTTTTGTTGTGCACGATCCAATCAAAAAGACTGAATGATTTTTTAATGTTATTTCATTTTAATTATTTTTTTTATTAGAATCAGTTGTACAAGAATCTAAAATTATACAATTATTGTACAGCTTCATTTTTAACCTTGTAACCTGAAAATAAGAGAAAAGAAGAGAGAGAGAACAAGAGAGGGAAAAAGTGAGAAGCGAAAAGATAGCTCGAAAAAGCACATAGAAAAGACCTTTAGACAACCAAAGTGTTGTGTGGCCGAAAGGTGAGTAGTGATAGAAGAGAAAAAAAAGAAAAATGGAAAGTGGAGATATATCTGCCTCTTATCCCCCCCCCCCCCCCCCCCGCCCACCTCACCCAACCCAGCATCAGATTTAAATTTAGATTTGTGTTGCGCCATCCTTGTAAGAATTCGGTGAAGGGTGTCCATGTCTTGAAAAATGATCTGTTTTTTCTGCCAAGACAAGTCTAATATTTTCCAAATGTAGTGTCTTGGGCATGTTTGTAATCCACATCTTCACTGTAGGGACTGATATGTGTTTCCAAAATTTAAGTATTCATTTTTTTGCCGTTATTAGGCCATAGTTAAGGAAACATCTTTGAAATAATATTAGCTCAGAACTGGTTTCTGACATACCTAGTGTGATCAATTCTATGCCGGGCTCCAATTTTATTTTAAGTAACAAATATCAAAAATTCCCCTCCAGAAATTGTGTAACTTTACACAGGAGGCAAAAGAGTGGGTTATGGTTGCTTCCTGAAGAATCAAATACACAGGACAAGGTGTTAAGAAGTCCCTTGTGCCAGTAGGTGGGGAGCATTTCACGACATTCGTTGATTGTTGAGAGTGGTAGACGCTCAACATCGGTGGGGAAGGGGGGGGGGATACGTATACGTATATCTTGGCCTGGGTAACCTTCAGGACAGTTGGGCACAGGACACATCATCAGTAGTGTACCCTTGCATCATTGGGTGTTTCGGCCTTTTAACACTATACACACTCCACAAGTGCGGCCCGCTGCAGGATGATCAGCCCTCAGCGCGTGTCCCGTGTCAAACTGTCCCAAAGATTCACCATGATGTACTTGGGGCCCAGCATGGGTCTTTCCGCTTGAGCCAAATCCAACGGTTGCTTCTTTCAGCCGCGTCTGAGAGTGATCTTATGGTCTTCCGCAGAGCCTGACCGTGGATTCCAAGCTCCTTCAGCAGTCTGATGGTAGATGATGCAACCAATCCTCTGCATCACACTTCAACTGGATAGACTTTGATGTTCCAGCCACGCTGCGTTGCCTCTGCTGCAAGCACTGCGTAGCGCAGCTTCTTACGCTCATAGGCCTCCTCAACAGAGTTCTCCCATGGAACTGTGAGCTCTATGATGTAAGCAGTCTTCTGTGAATGGGACCAGAACACCAAGTCTGGCCTGAGGTTGGTTAAAGCAATTTCAGGTGGGAAGATTAGTTGTCGGCCGATGTCTGCCAACATCCTCCAGTCACGGGCCCTGCATAGGTTTCCTTCTTCTGATCTGGTGGAAGGATGTTTAGGCATTTTCTGTCCTTCTCGGACAAAGGTTGTTGCCCTTAAAGGGTGGTTGCTTGCTCTCGGAAGCAAGGAGTTGGTCGCACACCGCCTGTTCTCAAGGGCTGATGCCAGGCTTTTTAGTACCTGATTATGCCGCCACATGTATCTTCCTTGCGTGAGGCTGGTCTTGCAGCCTACCATGATGTGTTTGAGGGTCGCTGGAGTTGGGCAGAGGGCACAGGTTGGATCCTCGCCGTACCACTGATGGAGGTTCTTTGGTGATGGAAGCAAGTCATATGTCGCTCTGATGATGAAGCTGATCGTGCTTGATTCCATGTCCCATAGTTCTTTCCAGCTGATCTTCCTCCGCTCCACACCTTCCCACTGCATCCATTGCCCCTGTTTGGCAAGAGAGACTGCCTTTGCACTTCTTGCGGCCTCCTCCTGTCGCCGCACCTCCTCAACCACCAATGTCCTCCGTTCTGATGTTGTGGCCTTTTGCCAAGTTGGTTTACTTGTCGTAAGGCCAAAGCCTCCTCTTCCCTGCTGCACTTGCCCCACGACGTCTTTGTGCCTCAGGGCTGATGAAGCTTGCTGTACGGCATCAGATGGTGTCCACTTCCGGCCAGTTACTAGGGGCGGCGCAACAGCACTGATGGTCTTGTCTCTAGAGTCCCTCAGTGTCATCTGGATTCTTACTTTAGAACACTTGTATTCCTCTGTTAGACTAGTGAGTGGTAGTTCCAGGACCCCTTTGCCATAGAGGCCGATTTTAGTTAGACATCGTGGGACACCGAGCCATTTCTTCGCGTATGAAGTTATGGTTCGCTCCATCTTCTCCACAGTTGTTATTTAGGCTTCATAAACGGTCAGTGGCCACATTGTCCGAGGCAGGAGTCAAAACTGTAGGCACCAGAGCTTCAGTTTCCCAGGCAATAGGGTCTGATTGATGTTCTCCAGGCCGTTGACAATTTCTTGCCTTAGTTGTTGCACCTGTTCTTTGTCCTTGAGACTTGCGTTGTACCATCTGCCCAGGCTTTTTACTGGCTGCTCAGACACTGTTGGTATTGGGTCGTCACCGATGCAGAACCTTGTGTCTCTAAGCACCCCTTTAACTATGGAGATGCTACGAGATTTACTTGGTTTGATTTTCATTCGGGCCCACTTGACATTCTCCTGCAGCTTTCCAAGTAGCCGCTTGGTGCATGCTGCAGTAGTGGTTAGTGTTGTCATGTCGTCCATGTATGCCCTGATGGGTGGCAGACGGAGCCCAACCCTAGTTCGTTCACCGCCCACCACCCATTTTGAGGCCCAGATGATGACTTCCATGGCCATTGTTCCAAGGAGACATTCATCACAAATAGGGGAGACATTTGGGAAGATCTTATTCAGTTTAGACTCTGAGTAATAAAGTCGATGCAGAATTTTTAAATTGTACTAGACCTACACGTTTTTTGCATCTGGTTTTCGAGGGGGGGGGGGGGGGCGGCAAGCAGCGTCTCACACACACTAACCACCCCCACACACACACACTAACCACCCCCACACACACACACACTAACCACCCCCACACATACACACTAACTACCCCCCTTGATATTATATTAATATTATTGATTTGTTCCTTTTACCCCATAACCGCCCTATCCACTGACGCATAGCCCCCACCTCGCAGGCGCGTCTAGAGAGAGAGAGGGGGGGCATAGAGAGTGAGGGCAGAGAGAGAATGGGGAGAGACAGAGACAGAAGGGCAGGAGACAGAGGGAGAGGAGGGAGGGGCGAGGGGGGGAGAGAGATGGAGAGAGAGGGGAGGGGGTGGGAAGGGAGGGGGAGAGGTGGGGGAAGGGAGGTGGAGGGAAGGGGGGAGGGGGTGGATGGGTGTGAAGGGGGAAGGGGGTTTTAAGGGAGGGAGTGGTGGGAGGGGAGGGAGTTGGGGGAGGGGAGGGAGTTGGGGGAGGAAGGAGGAGGAGGAAGAGAGAGGGGAGAGAGGGGGGTAGGGAGAGAGGGGGGCAACGATCGGCACGGAGCAATCGGAGGGCAGTGAAAAGCAGCGGGTGGACCAACCGATTGTGGGGGGGGGAGGCAGACGATTGTGTATAGGATCTTTGGTAGAGAGCAGAGAGGAAGGAAGGAAGGAGAGGGGAGGAGGTCTGTAGAGAAGGGGGGGGGGAGCTGGTCTGCTAAATGAAGAGGGAGAGAGAACCGGCTTCTGACTCTGGAAACCCACAGCTGGAATGAGCGCGCGGGGCTTCACAAGCTGCGCCAACAGTGATGAGAAGTTTAAGCGCGTGATCCTATAGCGGAGAGGACTACATTCAGCGTGTGAGGAGTCGCTGCCCCGAGATCTGTAGCACCAAGAAGCTACAGCGGAACGGAAATGTAGAATCTTTGTTCTGCAGAACTTTCTCAATCTTTCTGCGCATTTTAATCCACAATGGCAGGGCGGGGGGGGGGGGGCCTGGAGGCAGATGGGCCTGGATTGGTGGGCATTGTGATGTCAGCAGCTAGTGAGCGGCGTTTATATTTAAAAAAATTGGTTTTGTGATAGATTTTATTCAAAATCTGGGGGAATAATTGACCAAGGAGTGGTTTTCTGAATTCATAAGTTAAATCGAAATTTGAAAAAATCTCGGGTTTTCTAGGAGATGCATTACGCAGACACACACATGTGGTTGGGGGGGGGGGGTGGCATGGGGTGACACACACACTAACTACCCCCCGCACACACGCTAACTACCCCCCTCTCTCATATAATCAATAATCATATCTCCTGGTTATAGAGAATCCTTTTGAATACATAATACATTGAGGAGGTAAAAAATAGGTAAAAAAAGGGAAGAGGTCCTGAAGGGAGGATTTAAGGACTTGGGAGGAGAGTTGAGGAAAAGGACCAAAAAGGTAACAATCTCAGGATTACTGCCTGTGCCACGTGACAGTGAGAGTAGAAATGGAGCAAGGTGGAGGATAAATGCTCGGCTGAAAGACTGGTGCAGAGGGCAGGGATTCAAGTTTCTGGATCATTGGGACTTCTTTTGGGGTAGGTGGGACCTGTACAGAAAGGATGGGTTGCACTTGAACCCGAGGGGGACCAATATCCTGGCGGGGAAATTTGCAAAGGCCACTGGGGAGACTTTAAACTAGAATGGTTGGGGCGAGGGATGCAAATAGCAAAAGCTAGTAGACAGAATGGGAGGCAGGAAGCAGAAAAGGGAAGCACTCGGACACAAGAGGAGAAAGAAAAAAAAGGAAATAAACAGAGAACAAGAGATGGGGGGTTTCTTAAATGTGCATATTTTAATGCTAGGAGCATTGTCAGAAAGGTGGATGAGCTTAGAGTCTGGATAGACACCTGGAAGTATGATGTTGTGGCGATCAGTGAAACATGGTTGCAGGAGGGCTGTGATTGGAAAATAAATATTCCAGGATTTCGTTGGTTCAGGTGTGATAGAATTGGAGGGGCAAGAGGTGGAGGTGTTGCATTGCTAGTCAGGGAAGATATTACAGCAGTGCTTTGGCAGGATAGATTGGAGGGCTCATCTAGGGAGGCTATTTGGGTGGAACTTAGAAGTGGGAAAGGTGTAGCAACACTTATAGGGGTATATTATAGACCGCCAAATGGGGAACGAGAATTGGAAGAGCAAATATGTAAAGAGATAGCAGATATTAGTAGTAAGCACAAGGTAGTGATTGTGGGAGATTTCAACTTTCCACACATAGACTGGGAAACACATTCTGTAAATGGGCTGGATGGTTTGGAGTTTGTAAAATGTGTGCAGGATAGTTTTTTGCAGCAATACATAGAGGTGCCTACTAGAGGAGGGGCAGTGCTGGACCTCCTGTTAGGAAATGAGACGGGACAGGTGGCGGAGGTATGCGTAGGGGAGCACTTCGGGTCCAGTGATGACAATACCATTAGTTTCAATATAATTATGGAGAAGGACAGAACTGGGCCTAGGGTTGAGATTTTTGATTGGAGAAAGGCTAACTTTAACGAGATGCGAGATGATTTAAAAGGAGTGAACTGGGACATTTTGTTTTATGGGAAAGATGTAGAGGAGAAATGGAGGACATTTAAAGGGGAAATTTTAAGAGTACAAAATCTTTATGTTCCTGTTCGGTTGAAAGGAACCAGTAAAAATTGGAAAGAGCCCTGGTTTTCAAGGGAAATTGGACATCTTGTTCGGAAAAAGAGGGAGATCTACAATAATTATAAGCAGCATGAAGCAAATGAGGTGCTTGAGGAGTATAAGGAATGTAAAAAGAATCTTAAGAAAGAAATTAGAAAAGCTACAAGAAGATATGAGGTTGCTTTGGCAAGTAAGGTGAAAGTAAATCCAAAGGGTTTCTACAGCTATATTAATAGCAAAAGGATAACAAGGGATAAAATTGGTCCATTGGAGAGACCGAGTGGACAGCTATCTGCAGAGCCAAAAGAGATGGGGGAGATATTGAACAATTTCTTTTCTTCGGTATTCACCAAGGAGAAGGATATTGAATTATGTGAGGTAAGGGAAACTAGTAGAGTAGCTATGGATACTATGAGTTTCAAAGTAAAAGAAGTACTGGCACTTTTGAAAAATATAAAAGTGGATAAGTCTCCAGGTCCTGACAGGATATTCCCTAGGACATTGAGGGAAGTTAGTGTAGAAATAGCCGGGGCTATGACAGAAATATTTCAAATGTCATTAGAAACGGGAATAGTCCCCGAGGATTGGCGTACTGCGCATGTTGTTCCATTGTTTAAAAAGGGCTCTAAAAGTAAACCTAGCAATTATAGACCGGTTAGTTTGACTTCAGTGGTGGGTAAATTAATGGAAAAGATACTTAGAGATAATATATATAAGTATCTGGATAAAGAGGGTCTAATTAGGAACAGTCAACATGGATTTATGCCTGGAAGGTCATGTTTGACTAATCTTCTTGAATTTTTTGAAGAGGTTACTAGGGAAATTGACGAGGGTAAAGCAGTGGATGTTGTCTATATGGACTTCAGTAAGGCCTTTGACAAGGTTCCTCATGGAAGGTTGGTTAAGAAGGTTCAACTGTTGGGTATAAATGCAGGAATAGCAAGATGGATTCAACAGTGGCTGAATGGGAGAAGCCAGAGAGTAATGGTGGATGGCTGTTTGTCGGGTTGGAGGCAGGTGACTAGTGGGGTGCCTCAGGGATCTGTGTTGGGTCCTTTGTTGTTTGTTATGTACATCAATGATCTGGATGAAGGGGTGGTAAATTGGATTAGTAAGTATGCAGATGATACCAAGATAGGGGGTGTTGTGGATAATGAAGAGGATTTCCAAAGTCTACAGAGTGATTTAGGCCAGTTGGAAAAATGGGCTGAAAGATGGCAGATGGAGTTTAATGCTGATAAATGTGAGGTGCTACACCTTGGCAGGACAAATCAAAATAGGACGTACATGGTAAACGGTAGGGAATTGAAGAATACAGTTGAACAGAGGGATCTGGGAATAACCGTGCATAGTTCCTTGAAGGTGGAATCTCATATAGATAGGGTGGTAAAGAAAGCTTTTGGTATGCTAGCCTTTATAAATCAGAGCATTGAGTATAGAAGCTGGGATGTAATGTTAAAATTGTACAAGGCGTTGGTGAGACCAAATCTGGAGTATGGTGTGCAGTTTTGGTCACCCAATTATAGGAAGGATGTCAACAAAATAGAGAGGGTACAGAGGAGATTTACTAGAATGTTGCCTGGGTTTCAACAGCTAAGTTACAGAGATAGGTTAAATAAGTTAGGTCTTTATTCTCTGGAGCGCAGAAGGTTAAGGGGGGACTTGATAGAGGTCTTTAAAATGATGAGAGGGATAGACAGAGTTAATGTGGACAAGCTTTTCCCTTTGAGAATAGGGAAGATTCAAACACGAGGACATGACTTTAGAATTAAGGGACAGAGGTTTAGGGGTAACATGAGGGGGAACTTCTTTACTCAGAGAGTGGTAGCGGTGTGGAATGAGCTTCCAGTGGAAGTGGTGGCGGCAGGTTCGTTGGTATCATTTAAAAATAAATTGGATAGGCATATGGATGAGAAGGGTATGGAGGGTTATGGTATGAGTGCAGGCAGGTGGGACTAAGAGAAAAAAGTTGTTCGGCACGGACTTGAAGGGCCGAGATGGCCTGTTTCCGTGCTGTAATTGTTATATTATATGGTTATATGGAGGTGAAGATTCTGCAAGAGATTGGGATTGATCAGAGGCTAAAGTTACAATGTATTTGTTCCTATGACTAAGAATTGGGATCAGTAACAGGGAACCAGACTCCAGGGCAAGGGTTAAAGTCATCATCTCTGAATCCTCACTGTTCAACCGCAGATCTTTTCCTGCTTGATTGATTAGATCACTTCTCTGAAACTACAGAGGCTCTGAGAGGTGAGGAGAAGCGGCGTAGATAAGAGAGCAGGGCACTACTGTCAGCGCAGAAGTGAAGCTGAGCCCATGCTAGCTGATGACGTCATTAAGGAGGCCGTGTGCGCAAGAGAAGAGGTCAAGGACAGTTCACGTAGAGATTTGTAATGGAATGGCAATCATACATGCTGCTTCTCAGCTGCTTTTGCAGTTGAAGATTTAAGTGAGTACTAAATCAAATGTAACTAATGAGATCCATCATATTTTGTGGATGAAATATTGATTAGCAAAGAAATACACAGAATTTCTTTTTTTTGTTGAATAATTTTTATTAGAAGTATAAGTACAGGTGTAAGTACAAATATAAGTACATATAAAAACAACGTTCTTGATAAAGAGATAGGTAATAATTACCATGTTTTCTTATATATACTTCTAAACATTTTATTGTAGTTTTTTTTTAGTGAAAAGTAGGAAAGTGTGAAAAATGGATAACATAAAAATAGTTATAAAATAACCAAAAGAGAAAAGTAAATAAAATAACAGTGGTATATTATACAAACAGTATTTATATAATAATATATCCGTGATCAATAATGTATTATTCTTCGCTCAATCCTTCGTTCAGGTCTCGATCAGGTCCACAAACCGAGTCATATTGGTCCCTTAAGATATTCAAGGAATGGAGACCAAATCAGATTAAATTGGTCTAACTTGCCTAAAAGTGCAAGTCTTATTCTTTCCAAGTGTAAAGTCTCAGCCATTCCTGAAATCCACAATTTGATTGTAGGGGGTATGGGGCCTTTCCAAAATTGTAAAATTAATTTTTTACCAATTATTAAACTATAATCTATGAAAGTTCTTTGTGCTGTCGTGAGTAATTGATCCCTTTCTAATATTCCCAATATTATTAATTTTGAGTCTGGAACTAGATTCTTATTTACAACATTCGAGATTACCTTAAATATTTCCAACCAAAAATTCGTAATTTTTATACAAGTTGTAAAATAATGTGTTAAATTAGCTTCTGGGTATTGGCATTTGTCACATATAGGAGATACATTAGAAAACATTCTATGTAATTTAGATTTTGAAAAATGCAATCTATGTAAAACTTTGAATTGTATCAGAGAGTGTCTAGAATTTAATGAACAATTATGTATATATCGTAAACTTTCATCCCAGATATTGGGTTCGATTGTTTCACCTATTTCATTTTCCCATAGTTGTCTGTACTTTTCCGTATTGGGTATATCATTTTCTAATAAATTATTATAAATGTATGATATTAATTTTTCCGTGTTTGGGTGTTTATTTAAGCATTCATCTAGAATTCCCGTCTTTCTCTTTTTATATTCCTGTGCAGTTGTTTTAATGTAGTCAGTTATTTGTAGATATCTGAAGTAGTGTTTAGAGTGTAGTCCATATATTTCCTGTATTTCTTTAAATGAAAGATACAGATTGTCCCTGTAGAGGTCACTGATCTTATTAATCCCTTTATTTTTCCATTGTAAGAATCCTAAATTTTCCAGGGATGGTTTAAAACTTACATTATTAACAATGGGAAGAACTAATGGGATATCTTCTAGTTTTAACGTTCTTTTTAACTGTCTCCAAATATTAATACACAGAATTTCTTGAAGATGCTGGATGTTTGGGGATCAGACGGAATGTACTGTAGATGAGGGCAGGTGCAGCAAGGGATATTATGGTCTACATTTTACATTGTTTGTGAGTGAATCATCCCTGACATGCGCAACGTCTCATCCTGGGGCCAGAATTATGATTGTTTGCATTATAGATGGATCTTGTGGGCCCATGTAAGGCAAACATAGAACATAATATGATGTGTTTCATCTGAAGGAATCACTGATATGATTGACCTTTGGAATTTTACCAGATTTATCATTTGTCAGATAAAATAAATATGGACCCAATGACATCAAGTCATCTGCATGCTTTGTGAACCTGGAATCAACTTGAAAATGGCAGGATCCCTTGAAGCACTAGTGTAAAGAAGAACCATGGATTGCAAGTCCACAGCTCCCTAGAAGTGGCAACATAAGTGCATAGGATGGTAAAGTAGGTGCACAACATGCTTGCTTTCATTGGTGAGGGCATTGGATATCAACTCTTAGATCTTGTTTGCCACACTACAGGAAGGATGTGGAGACTTTGGATAGGGTTTAGAAGAGGTTCACCAGGATGATTCCTGCTTTTGAACATATTAGCTGTAAAGGGAGGTTGGACAAACGTGAATTGTTTTCTCTGGAGAGACAGAAGCAAATATAATTATAATGTGTATAGATAGGATAAATTGTATTTTCCTGAGGGTGGAAATGGCAAATACTAGAGGGCATATTTTTAAGATAAGAAGGGGAAACTTTAAAAGTGATTTGCATGGCAAATGTTTAGCAGAGTGTGGTAGGTGCCAGGGTAGAATGGTAGGTGCCAGGTTAGAGTGGTAGATGCCAGGGGAGGAGAGTGGTAGATGCCAGGGGAGGAGAGTGGTAGGTGCCAGGGGAGGAGAGTGGTAGGTGCCAGGATAGAGTGGTGGGTGCAAGGGGAGGAGAGTGGTAGGTGCAAGGTAGAGTGGTAGATGCCAGGGGGGAATGGCAGGTGCCAGGGGATGTGATGGAAGCAAGATGTAAGATGCATTTATGTGTAATATTTTTTTATTAAAGATAATCAATTACGATACCTTAAACAAATTTACATACATCAAATTAATTCATTTTTCATTCATGTAAAACATTAATAATACTTATCTATTATTTTTTTAGAAATAAAGATAAAGAGAAAGTAGCTTATAAATCAATAAAGGTATGGTTAACTAATGATTTGATAATTGTAAAAAAAGAAGAGAAGAGAAAAGAAACTAAAAATATATATATATATATATATATTTAACCTCTGCCTATATTATATATATATATAAATAAAAGATCACAATATGTATTGTTAATAACTCTACTACAAATGATGGTATCAGTAAAGACATGTTACTTCCATTTTAAAAATGTATTATTCTCATCAAATCCCACAGGGGGCACGTCGAGCCATGTTGCCAAGAACAGCTACTTATCTAGGTACAGTATATATGGAGACCATATCTGTTCAAAAGAATTATACCTGTCCAATAGGACAAATCTAATTCTTTCCAGATGTAGCGTCTCCATCATCTCTGATGCCCACATTTTAGTTGTGGGGGATAGTGTTCCCTTCCAGAATTTCAATATGATTTTTTTCCCAATTATCAAACAGTAATCAAAGAAATTTCTTTGATTTACTGTAAGTGATAACTGTAAGTCCGGAATTCCAAATATTATTGACTTTGGGTTGGGGTCCAATTTAACTTTTATAACTTCAGAAATAACTTTAAAAATTTCTGTCCAATAATGATTCAATTTAGGACATGTGACAAAACTATGTATTAAATTTGCCTCTGTTTTCTTACATTTGTCACAAATAGCGGAAAGCTTCGGAAAGATACTATTTAATTTAGCTTTTGAATAATGTAACCTATATAATACTTTAAATTGAATCAATATATGTCTGGCGTTTAATGAACATCGGTGTATACGTTGTAAACTTTCTTCCCAGTTTTCTTTTGTTATAGCTGATCCTATTTCATTTTCCCATGCTTGACGATATGTTTCCGTTATTGGATTCTCCTTATCCAAAATGATGTTATATATATAAGCTATTAGTTTTTCTGTATTTGGGTGTAAAGATGCATTTAGATAGACACATGAGCAGACAGGCAATGGAGGGGTACAGACCGTATGCTTGCACCACTATTAGCACACACACGATGGGCCAAAGGGCCTGTTCCTGTGCTGTATGTTTACATGCACTCTATTCTAAAAACAATGGCATGTAGACATTGGGTAAAGAACAGATCAAAGTACATTGATTATTGAGATTCTCCTTAAATATGTAACTCTAACATTTCAATTGCTGCTGCTTACGCAGGATAAAAGGGCTTACCGTAGCCCTGTATTCTAGTGAAATCTCTGGGCTAATTTCCTCTTGCCTGTCCAACTACAAAGGGATAAGGATAAACTGCCCGTGGGAGGCTTATTGTAGTAGTTTCAGCTTATTTGTTCATTTGATTGCTCATCAATGGGCCAAATATGCAGGTACATTTCAATCCCTGGCTGCAGCCTGACTGTTGGCTTATGCTTGGGGTAGACACAAAATGCTCAAGAAATTCAGCTGGTCAGGCAGCATCTCTGGAGAAAAGGAATAGTTGACATTTTGGGTCGAGACCTTTCTTCAGACTGAGAATCAAGGGTCTCGACCTGAAACATAACCTATTCCTTCTCTGCAGAGATGTTGCCTGACCTGCTGAGTTACTCCAGCATTTTGTGTCCATCTTTGGTGCAAACCAGCATCTACAGTTCCTTCCTACACAGTGGCTTATTCTTGTTTGAAAGGGTTATTATAATTCATTGCTTACTGTCATGGAGTGGATGATATGTGTATCAAAGAACTGAAGCATTTATTTAACTGTTGTCAGGTTGTTGTGTCTCTCAGCCAGCATAAATCATGCTTTGAATATGTATTATTGCAGTCCAAATGGTCAGCCAAGTAGCATTACTAAAATGTGTAGGAGAAATACATATTTTCCACTAGGACATTCTTATCATATTTCTTCTGTAAAATAATATTTTCCAACAATCTTTATAACATATTTAGCATGAAACCTTTTTATTGATGAGTGTACCAAGCTAGGAAGTGAAACACACAATGCTGAAGTAACTCAGCGGGACAGGCAGCATCTCTGGAGAGAAGGAATGGGTGATGTTTCGGGTCGAGAAACTTCTTCAGGCTGATGTCAGGGGATGTGGTTTAAACCAGCATCTGCAGTTCTTTCCTACATAAGCTAGGAAGTGAGTCAGGTGGACCAAGTGCAACCTGTACTGAAGAAGGGTCCCAACCCGAAACATCACCTATCCATGCTCCCCAGAGATGCTGCCTGACCTGCTGAGTTACCCCAGCACTTTGTATCTTATTTTTGTAAACCAGCATCCACAATTCTTTGTACTTTACTACAATTAGAATATCAGAGAATTGCTGTGAGACTGAAGGGCAGTCACGTAATGTCATGATTTACTTCCTGAGGGTTTGGACGTGCAGGCTTGTATTGATTGATGAGCGAGCTGGAGCAACTGCAGCAATTAATCTTCTGCCAGACTCATTTTTAACGGGTTCAACCTTGTCATGAACTGTAGACAAGGCCGCTTGTAAAATGTCCCTGGTGTATATCATCAATGTCGTGCATCTTTCAGTGATTCATCTGAAGCTGATGTTGTGGAGGCAATGCTGCCAATCTGTTGGCAGTGTAAAGTGGGCTTGGTGTCAATTGTGATGTGGAATACTGACCAGGAACAGCAGTGCATATATACAGAGCAGGTCTCCAACTAACAGGGAGACTAATAGAAGAGGTTCTCACAGACCACAGACAGCACTGTGGCACAGCATTTACAGGCTCACAGACCACAGACAGCACTGCGGCACAGCTATTACAGGCTCACAGACCACAGACAGCACTGTGGCACAGCTATTACAGGCTCATAGACCACAGACAGCACTGTGGCACAGCTATCACAATCTCACAGCTTCAATCTTGACTTTGGACGGAGTTTGCACATTCTCTCTGTGACTATTGCATGTGGGTTTTCCCCGCATGCTTCAGTATCCTCCCACATCCCAAAGATTGGCCACTGACCCTTGTGTGTAGGTGAGTGGTAGAATCTGGGGGGAGATGAAAAGAATGTAAGGAGATTTAAAAATGGGATTCATGTAGGTTTAGTGTAAACCGAGTTGCTGATCGTTAGTGTGAATTCAATGGGCTGAAGGGCCATGTTATGTATAATTCTGTAACCTACTTCGAAACCCCATCACTACTAAAGACTTGCCTACCAATTAAATTATATTAATGCAAAATCACCAAGGTATGCAAACACCTTTAAAACAAAACACTATTTATTTGATAATCCATTGTTATTTTATCACTTTTTGTTTTAAATGTTTGAGCACTACTTTGACAATCAGTTTGAGATGTGGAGGTGGCTGATAAATGATCCCTAAAGCTCTAGTGTAATTACTCTTGGGAAACAATATTAGAGTGAACATTGAAGTAGAGATCATGGGACGTTTCAAATAACCCTTCACCCAAACCCATGTTTGAGTTTGTTTGACCAGCCCTGACCCGGGGTCCAATCGCTCGTCGCGAGGGAGCTGAGATCCCCCCCCCCCCCAATGCAGGAATGATTGCCCTGACGATGAGGGCCCGACCTACAGGAGCCAAGATCATCCCGTCAACAGAAGGCTCGAGGCCTCCAACCGAGAAGGGAAGAAATGTACCTTTTTTTTGCCTTCCATCAGAGTGAGGAATGTGGAGGAGTCACTGTGGGTGGATGTTTATGTTAAAATGTATTATGTGTGTTCTGTTGCTTTTTATTGGTATGCCTGACTTGGCAAATCAAATTCCTCGTATGTTGCAAAGCATACTTGGCTAATGAAGTATTATTGTGAAATTATTGTATTGTTTGCTTGCTTCATCCCACAAACGACCCCCCCCCCATGCACACACATTTCTCCCACCATCCCTGTCCACCTTCCTCCTTACACTCATTTCCCTTCCTCCTTACTCCATAATTTCCCTTCCACTCCCCCCCTACGCTCTTTCACCCATACCTCTCCATCCAACTTTACATTTCACTCCTCCTCGTCTTTTCTTATCTGACATTATTTTGCCTTCATTACATCTCTACGTCTACCCATCTGCCAATCACAGGCTCCCATGAGGACTGCAACGAGGGAGGGGGACGGGGGAGAACAAAGAGGGACCTGGCACGGATATTCGTAACTTTATTGACCCTCTTTATATCACCACCGGGTGGCGCCTGGAATGGCAGCCTCGCCAGCAGTCTGTCTTGTCCCTTCCCTGTTTTTATTTATTTTAAGTCTTGAATGTTTGTTTTAATGTCTCTTGGTATGTTTTATGTGGGGGTGCGTGTGGGGATCGGGGGAAACCTTTTTAAGTCACTTACCTCGATGGAGATGCGATTTTCCTCCGTGTCGCATCTCCATCTAGGAGGCTTACAACGTGCAGTGGTTCGGCCTCTCCTGGAGACCGGCCCAGAGCTTCATGCCGCGGGTACGGCATGGACTTGCCATCGCAGAGCCTGGGATCTTTTGCCGAGGATCGCCAGTGTTGGAGTTCCGACCACGGGGCCTGTGGACTTTCACACCGTGAAGCAGCGGTCTCCGGTAAGAAGCGGCCGACTGGAGCTCCATGCCACGGACTGTTCCAATCCGTCCCGATGCCGGAGTTTCGATAATCCTGACGAGAGGGCTTGAACAACGGACAGTCGGCAACGACCATGGGAGAACAAAGGAGGAAGATGACTGAACTTTATTGCCTTCCATCACAGTGAGATATGCTGTGTGTATTTTTGCTTTTTACTTGTATGGCTGTATGGCAACTCAAATTTCACTATACTTGTATTCATTGTATTCATGGGAGATGGTCTTGGAGGAGAGGATGCTCCTCAAACTGCGGAGCGTCTTGGATAATACAGCTCATTACCACCATGACACACTGTTCAACCTGAGGAGCACCTTCAGCAACAGACTAGTTCCAGCAAGTTGCAGCACAGAACGCCACAGGAGATGCTTCTTCCTGGTAGCTATCAAACTGTACAATTCCTCCCCCTTCGGTCATGGGGTAGATCGACCACCCCCCCCCCCCCCCCCCCAATCTTTGCACATCCCCAATGCTGGACTTTCCAGGAATGACTGTTTTATGACTGTTGGCGGAACAATTTCCCTGCTGGGATAAATAAAGCTCTATCGTATCGTATCGAAAATGTCTATCCTTTACATTATAATAATGAGATCAGAACAGTCCACAATACTCCAGATCCCACTAATGGCAAATAAGATATTTTATTCCTATACTCAAAGCCTCTCCTCATAAAAGACCAATATATTATTTGCTTCCCTAGTTGCACTCTGCAGCTGCATGTTATACAGATAATTTTGTACAATGCCACATTTTCAATATCAGCTTTTCTCAATCAGTCACCATTTAAAAATACTCTTGTTTCCTTTTTTATACATCAAAGTGGATGACTTTACATTAATCCACCTTATGTGCCATCAACCATGTGTTCACCATTCACTCATCTTAATGAGTCAGAGAGTTGTGTTTAGAAACCGCACTCCAAGAGATTTCTCATCAGCTTGTAGGTCATACTTCAATTCTTCATTGTCAGAGGCACTGTCTTTCCATCTTTGCAATTTGTTAAATGACCCGTTCTGATGTGACCCGGGCATGACATGAGAATTAAGGGACAGAAGTTTAGGGGTAACATGAGGGGGAACTTCTTTACTCAGAGAGTGGTGGCTGTGTGGAATGATCTTCAAGCAGAAGTGGTGGAGTCAGGATCGATTTTAACATTTAAAAGTAAAGTGGATAGGTATATGGACTGGAAGGGAATGGAGGGGTATGGTCTGAGTGCAGGTAGATGGGACTAGGGGAAAATAAATGGTCGGCACGGACTGGAAGGGCCGAGAAAGCCTGTTTCCGTGCTGTAATTGTTATATGGATGTAAAAATCTCCTGGCTAATATCTGTCACTCAATTAGAATCATAGTCTCTGTGTCTCTGTGTCTCTTTTATTGTCATGTGGCAGAAACACATTGATCGGAGTATATAAAATACACATTCAAGGACACCGAATACACACATCCAGTTTTATTCCTCCATTCATTACATGCCGCCATCTTTCCATGACAAATTAAATTCTTACTTGACCAGAACGCATATGTAAGCATAGAACTCTGTAAAACCTATAATGAAACACATAAGAAAGTTCAGTGCAACGTGCAGTGGGTGAAGAAGGCTCACTGGCGCACCTTGTGAGTCGGTAGTGGGGTTGGAAGCCAGGGCTCTAAGTGGCCGTGAAGATGGTTAGAGCCGGGAATGGGATGGCAGGTCATTCCATTCACATTCAGTTTACATTTTATAGTTGCTGAGCACCTCCTCCTCCTATTCCCAATCTAAGCTTTATGTCCTGTGCCTCCTCCATTGTCAGTGAGGCCCAGGGCAAATTGGAGGAACAGCACCTCATATTTAGTTTGGGTAGTTTACACCCCAGCATGAACGTTGACTTTTCTAACTTCAAATACTTTGCTTTCCCTCTCTATCCACTCCCCCTTCCCAGTTCTCCCAATAGTCTTACTGTCTAAGACTACATTCTATCTTTGTCCCGATCACTCCCCTGACATCAGTCTGAAGAAGGGTCTCGACCTGCAACATCACCTATTCCTTTTCTCCAGAGATGCAGCCTGACCCACTGAGTTAATCCAGCATTTGTGTCAACCGTACATTTTATATTTGTTTTATTTCAGTTTCTGACTCTCCGTGGTGCTTCAGAGACACAGGAGGGGTTTCATTACCGGGCCGGGGTGCATTGTTATTTCATTATCACATGACCTCAGTTTGATTAAAAATGGAAAAAAAATATGTAAGGGCAGCATTGAGGCGCAACAGTAGAGTTGTTGCCTTACTTTACAGAGCCAGACACACGGGTTCCATGTCTGTATGATGTGTACAGAGTTTATATGTTCTCCTCATGACAGCGTGGGTTTTCTCCGAGATCTTCGGTTTCCTCCCACAAGACGTACTGGTTTGTAGGTTAATTGGCTGAGTGTAAATGTAAATTGTCCTTAGTGTCCGTAGGATAGTGTTAGTGTGCGGTGATCGCTGATGGGCATGGACTCGGTGGGCCGAAGGACCTATTTCCATGCTGTATCTATCAACTAAACGCAACTAAATATACATGAATATATTAAATATTATCACTATTATTGTTTATCTATTTGTCTGTTTATTACTAGACTAAATGGGACCCACTGGGAGGGCTGGTCCACCGACGCAATATTCCACCTCTCCATCAATTCCAATATTGGTGGCCAGTGGGGGGGGGGGGGGGCTTTCTAGAGCGCTGGAATGGGTGTTGTTGGCTGCAGGGACTACTCGTCTCCAGAGGGCTAGTATGGACATTGTGGGCAAAATGGATTCTTGGGGTGGCAGCTCAGTCCCTCAAGCCTGATGTGCTGGCAGCTCACTCACGGCTGGTGGGCTGGCAGTTGACTCACGGCTATTCCTTGAAATTCCATTTCAAGCAGAGTGCAAGGCCACCCAATTCAAATCCATTTTCCTACCATTTCAAGCAGGGTGCAAGGCCACAAAATTCAAGTGCAGTTTCATGCGACTTCAAGCAGGGTGCAAGGCCACCCAATTCAAGTGCAGTTTCCAACCACTTCAAGCAGGGTGCAAGGTCACGAAATTCAAGTGCAGTTGCAAATCATTTCAAGGAGGATGCAAGGCCACCAAATTCAAATGCAGTTTCATACCATTTCATGCAGGGTGCAACAACACCATATTCAAATGCAGTTTCATACCATTTCATGCAGGGTGCAAGGCCACCATATTCAAATGCAGTTTCATACCATTTCAAGCAGGGTGCAAGGCCACCATAAAGCCACCATTAAACCACACAAAACACCACACTCACAGTTAAGTAGACATTCAGTGTGTTCAGGTGATTCACAGCTCAGACAGAGTCGTGACCTCTCCTATCTTGCAGAGACAGAGCCACACCCACACTTCCGGGTTTTATAATCCCTCCCCTTCCCACCAGAAAAGGTGTGGCCTTCATGGCATGATTGATAGGAGAGAGATTCTCAACATTTTTTAGACACTAATAACACTTTTATTTTTCATTGATGGGAAGAATCCTCTGCACCTGATGAGTGGAGGGGGACTGAGTAAGATGGCCAAAAATCACACCCATAAGTGGTAGCCTTTTATCTAAAATCAATATAGTGCAACCAGGAAGTTGTCAAGTTTAGACAAACAACCCATTGCAGTGCCTTTTTACTTCAACCCAACACCCCCAAGCAAACATCTGCAGTGCCTTTTTACTTTAACCCAAAACCACCAAACAACCCTTTGCAGTGCCTTTGTACCTCAACTCAAAACCCCCAAACAATCCTTTGCAGTGCCTTTTTACCTCAACCCAAAACCCTCATACAACCATTTGCAGTGCCTTTTTAATTCAACCCAAACTCCCCAAACAACCATCTGCAGTGCCTTTTTACTTAAAATCAAACCCCAAAACAACCATTTGCAGTGCCTTTTTACTTCAAACCAACCATATTTTCATTTTCAAACCATATTAAGGGCACTCACAGTTGAGTAGACATGTGTTCAGTGGTATTCAGAGCTCAGAGAAACGTGAACCTCTCACTTCCTACATCTTGCAGAGACTGAGGCACACCACTTCCAGGTTTTATAGTCCCTCGCCCTCCCACCAGCAGGGGCAGCAGAGAGAATGGCAAATCTTTTAAAAACATCAATGTCTCTCTGATTTTTCATCGATGGGACAGATCCTCCGGTCCAGTTCGGCGGAGGGGGGCTCTGAGCGAGGTGGCCATAAATGACGGTCAAATGAGTCAAAAGCGGTCAAGATCTTAATTTTAGTTTTATATATATATATATATATACACATATCATATATAAATATTGGACTCATAAGCCTGAGAGTCCATAAAAACAACAGGACGTAAAAACAACAGAACGTAGACCATCATCCTCAACCTCGAGGGATAGCCACGATGACGATATAAATATATACATATATACATTATATATACACACGTATCATATATACATGCACCTGTCATATATATATATATGAATTTACTTCGGAGTCATGTGACTACGTGAAGAAGCCCCGCCAGAGCGCATGCTTGTCTTTCCACCAGACGCATTGGCAAGCACCGGACTGGTGGGGCAATGCTCCTGCCGGCGGTAAGTTTCAACCTAGAAGGTAAATGTTTTTACTTACCAGCATTGTTGGTTCGAGCAGGAGCCTCTCTTTACAGAGGTTTCCTGCTAGATTTATCAGAGGCCCGATGCCTAAGCCGGCTATGGGCTGCGGGGGAACCCCGGTCCGACCACTGAAGCGGATAGCCGGCAAAAGATCGGGTTTCCAGATAACAGCCTCTGACAAAGCAGTCAGTGGCTTCCAGCCTGCGGGGATGAGGTTTAAATAACGCTAGAGTCGCTGACTTGGAGGGAGAGAGAACTTGTGCAGCACTATTAGAATTTGGGTGAGTCGGGCTGCAAAGGTTCCTCTTCGATAATAAGGGTATTTCCACCCTTTACAAATTCACACTATCAAATTAGTGAGACTCCACTATAAAAGCGCCGGCCTACGGGAGAGCCGCATCAGCTGCGCCTAGGACAGGGCTGCTTCATGTAAAAAGCACCGGCCTCTACGAGAGGCAGCGCCAGCAACGCCTAGGACAGGGTTGCTCAAGGTCTCCCTGCTGGAGGATGGGTCAGTGTGCTATTGAAGCCAAATCTATCACAGCGCTGGCCTACGGGAGAGCTGCGCCAGCAGCGCCTGGAACAGGGCTCCTTCATGTGTAATAGTGCCGGCCTATGGGAGTGCAGTGTTAGCAGCGCCCAGGACAGGGCTGCTTCATGTAAAAAAGCACCGGTCTCTACGAGAGGCGGCGCCAGCAATGCCTGGGACAGGGTTGCTCGAGGTCTCCCTGCTGGAGGGGAAGACCAGGATGGGTCAGTGTTCTACTGACGCCGTATCTGTCACAGCGCTGGCCTACAGAGAGCCGCACTAGCAGTGCCTGGGATAGGGCTGCTTCATGTGTGAAAGCACCGGCCTATGGGAGAGCCATGCCAGCAGCGCCTAGGAGAGGGATGCTCAAGGTCTCCCTGTGCCAAAGGGCAGACCAGTTCGGGTCAATGGGTTGCTGACACCGAACTTTTCACAGCGCAGGCCTACGGGAGAGCCGCACCACAAGCACCTGTTGACAGGGCTATGTGTATGACCTCCTGTAAGCAGGAGCAGGGCAGTATAAATCTGACCCTGAAGTGGTGACCTCCCATGAGCATCAGCCGGGAGAGCCACGACATGGGGACCCAGCACAGCAGCACCTTGTTAGGGCTGCGTGTGACCTCCTGTGAGCATCAGCCGGGAGAACCAGGGCAGTAGGATGCTGACCCTGAAGTTTGGGGACCCATCACACCAACACCTCGTTTAGGGCTGTGTGTGACCTCCCGTGAGCATCAGCCGGGAGAGCCAGGGCAGTAGAATGTTGACCCTGAAGTTGGTGTCACTGCTTATGTGCATACACCAAAGCACAAGAGCCACGCTCCAGGTGTGCCGGATGTGGTTAGCAATTTACCGTACCGGTGAAGTTGGGGATGACAATCTGGCCAGCAAATTAATGGTCCTTGCTAGTTCCAGGACTTCATATTGGGGGAAAATAAATAAATAAACCAGACTGATTCCTGGGATGTCAGGACTTTCATATGAGGAAAGATTGGATAGACTCGGTTTGTACTCGATGGAATTTAGAAGATTGAGGGGGGATCTTATAGAAACCTACAAAATTCTTAAGGGGTTGGACAAGCTAGATGCTGGAAGATTGTTCCCGATGTTGGGGGAGTCCAGAACAAGGGGTCACAGTCTAAGGATAAGGGGGAATTCCTTTAGGACCGAAATGAGGAAAACATTCTTTACACAGAGAGTGGTGAGTCCCTGGAATTCTCTGCCACAGAAGGTAGTTGAGGCCAGTTCATTGGCTATATTTAAGAGGGCATTAGATGTGGCACTTGTGGCTAAAGGGATCAGGGGGTATGGAGAGAAGGCAGGTACGGGATACTGAGTTGGATGATCAGCCATGATCACATTGAATGGCGGTGCAGGCTCGAAGGGCCGAATGGCCTACTCCTGCACCTATTTTCTATGTTTCTATGTTTCTAAATAAATAAATAAATAGATAAATAGATAATTTCACATATCAAACACCTGTTTACTGTGCATCGCTCTAAAGGAGCACATCATGAGGGCGCATGAATTAAAGCTGCAAAAGTCCTAAAAAAAACAACAAAAAACAAAACTGGTTGAAGCAGGAATTATGGCGTTTGGACAAATGGCAAGGCCACTATCTAAACACAGCAGGATAAGGACCCTGCTGTGTAATGCCCATTTGTTACTTTAATATTTATGAATAAATATCCAGCCTACGCTCAACCCACGGTTCACAGCCTTGCGCAGATCCTCTAGTACCTGGGGAACACCTGGACGATGTGACTAAAACTGAGGCCAGGATGCCACCTCAAAAACCATATCCTTTCAGATTAAGAAACGGTAAGTGAATATTGGACTGTATCCGGGGATCTCGAATAGGTATCTCGGAAGTACATCCACCTGTACAAAATACACATAGTTGGGTATTGGGGTTCAATACCACTAACTCTACAGGTGGATGGTGCATTACTGTAGTGTAAAATTTTATTGTTTACGACATTTATTGTATAAATTAAACAATGTTTGATACATTATTTGGTTTTCCTGTGTCAATCAAGACAGTGTGTCGTATGGAACTGATTCTATGGCATGAAATCACAGAGCTTTGAAATCTTCACGTAGTCACTCACGTGACTTCAAAGTAAAATAGTAAGATTAAATGAGAACTTACCAGTTTGAAGTTTGATCCTTATTTTATGATGAGTTACAATGAGGGATTACGTGCCCTCCGCTCCCACCCTCATAATCTAAAGGATCATCTGGTAGTTCTAGTCTTCTAAAAGCCTTGCTATGTTGCTTCGGCTATTGGGTTTCTGTGTTTTCACGCCGCAGCTTTGAAGTATGACAAGCATGTGCTCTGGCGGGGCTTCTTCACGTAATCCCTCTTCGTAACTCCTTATAAAATAAGGATCAAACTTCAAACTGGTAAGTTCTCAATTTATCTTACTATTAACAGATGAATGGGTAAACAATAATAGTGATAATAATAATATCAAGAAGCACCACTGGATGTGGTGGAGTGAATGTGCATAGGCTTGGCAAGGCAAGCATTAGAGCAGACTCCCAGTTCACCGCAGCAATGCAAGTGAATTTCTGAAATGATTAGAGCACTAGGCTCCCTCCTACAGAGCAAAGGACTCCACACTGTAGCCGCCTGCGGTGAAATCCCACTTGGATCTGTCTAACTATGGAGAGCTTGAGATAGTCTTTTCTTCCCTTAATGCCTGCTTTTTTGTTAAAGAAAATTCACACTGATTTGTAGTCATGTATTGATCAGATCATAATGGATCATAAGATCAGATCAAACTGATTCCTGGGATGTCAGGACTTTCATATGAGGAAAGATTGGATAGGCTTGGCTTGTACTCGCTAGAATTTAGAAGATTGAGGGGGGATCTTATAGAAACTTACAAAATTCTTAAGGGATTGGACAGGCTAGATGCAGGAAGATTGTTCCCGATGTTGGGGAGGTCCAGAAAAGGGGTCACAGTTTAAGGATGAGGGGGAAATCCTTTAGGACCGAGATGAGGAAAACATTTATCACACAGAGAGTGGTGAGTCTCTGGAATTCTCTGCCACAGAAGGTAGTTGAGGCCAGTTCATTGGCTATATTTAAGAGGAAGTTAGATGTGGCCCTTGTGGCTAAAGGGATCAGGGGATATGGAGAGAAGGCAGATACAGGATACTGAGTTGAATGATCAGCCATGATCATATTGAATGGCGGTGCAGGCTCGAAGGGCCGAATGGCCTACTCCTGCACCTATTTTCTATGTTTCTATGTTTCTATAAGATAATACATAGCAGCAGAATTAGGCCATTTGGTCCATCAAGTCTGCTCTGCTATTTGATCATGTCTGATCTATTTTTCCCCCTCAACCCCATTCTCCCGCCTGCTCTCACAATATTGTAATCTAGTATTGTGGCAATAAAATCACGTTACATGCTGAGAAAAACACGCAGATGAGGGCAGAGAGGAAAAAAAACACAGGTGGATGACTGGCAGAAATGGCCAGTGCTGGTGATGAAATGGCCAGTGCTGGTGATGAAATAGCCAGTGCTATGGCAGAAATGGTCAGTGCTGGTGTAAAAATTTCCAGTGCTGGTGTAACAATGGCAGTGCTGGTGATGAAATGGCCAGTGCTGGTGATGAAATGGCCAGTGCTGGTGATGAAGTGGCCAGTGCTGGTGATTAAATGGCCAGTGCTAATGCAGCCACGAAGAGTGAGTTGCCCAAATCTGGAAAATTCAGTATTGAGTCCAGAAGGCTGCCACAATAAGTGAGATGCTTTACCTCAAAGTTGCATTTGATCTCTGTGCAAAAGGCCACAGACAGGTAGATAAAAGTGTGAGTGAGCTTGTTAACTGGTGATGATATTTGGTACCACTACGATCCACACAGTATCAGGCACCCGAGTGTTGTGGGACACAAGACCACATTACACATTTTGCACACAAAGAAGTTGTAATTGCCAGATCTTATTTTACAAAACTCAACTGAACAGGACATATGATTTTTTTAGGAAACTGAATTTCTCAGCTGAAATCTCTCTTGTGTAATTTTTTACAGCAAGCAGATTGTAAACCTTTGTTAACTGAATGGATTGTTCGATATTCTGTGCACTTTAGGCTGAAATGAAGTTGTGTAATATTGATTAAAAAAATATATCTTAAAGTAACTTGGAAGCTGTACAATAAATATCAGTTTGGCTTAGGCGGCGACATTGTGTCAGAAGGGTTAGGGTTCAAATTCCACTCCAAGAATTTCCATGTTGAGTAGCTTTCCATGTGCAGGCTGATATTTTGAATGCAGTAACAATTGTCAGAAATGCCAGCTTTCAGGTGAATCAATAAATCTGCTGTGTTCCTTTCATTTGGACGTGTTAATGATTGTGCAGTATAAGAGTTCTTTTATGTGTTGGCCAATAAATAGCAAATAAATCTTGCTTAAATTGTCATTCATCTCAATTACCAGCCTGGCCCTTTGGTTTATGCAACTCGGGAGATTATACAGCACAAATAATTCATTAACTACAGAAGAGCTGCTTGTCCTGAGGATATGATAAAAATGATAGAACTGTAAACCTCCACGATCATACATTTTGCAATCAAGTCTGTGTTCTGTGGAATTCTCTGCCTCGGAGGGCAGTGGAGGCCAGTACACTGGAAACTTTCAAGAAGGTCAGAGGATATGGGAGAAGACTGGAACGGGGTACTGATTGTGGATGATCAGCCATGATCACATTGAATGGCTGGATTGAAGGGCCATATGGCCGACTCCTGAACATATTGTCTATTGTCTAAGTAATCTCTTACACTTCTATTCCACAGCAAATACAAACATAGCCGGTCCAATCTTTCCTCATTAGACACCGTGATAATTTTAGGTTCAAAAAGCTTTATCTGAACCATATTTAATAAATTTATTAAAGTTTATTAATAAATATGGTGAGATGTTAATTAGCTGCTTAAGTGAGATGAGGAGTTTTATTCAGTCAACATGCCTGAGATATAGGGAGAGTTTGGGCACGCTGGGTTTTATTCCTTGGAATGCAGGAGACTGAGGTGTGATCTTATAGAGGTGTATAGGATCACAAGGGGATAGAGAGAGTGAATGCACAAACTATTTTTCCCACGATAAGGGAATTAAAAACCAGAGGCCTTAGGTTTCACGTAAAAGGAGAAAGATTTAATTGGAACCTGAGGGGCAGCTTTTTCACACAGAGAGTGGTACATAAATGGAACAAGCTGCCAAAGGAAGTGGTTGAAGCTGGTGCAATAATATTGAAAAAAATATTCGGACAAGCAGAGGCCCAAAGGAGCCGTTGGAAGAAGAGGAGGGGGAGGAGCAACACCCAACCGGTAAGGATAAAAATCCAGCGCGGGGCTTGTTTACCAAAATCCATAACATTCCATTCGGAGAAGTTGTTTTTTTTGAGGAAGCCACTGATTGGTGGGATGTGGACTAGGGTAAGCAGCTGATTGGCAGTCAGATTCCAGCAGTTTGTTGTGTATTTTGTATTGTGTTGAGTTTGTATCCAGTTTAAGGGGCGAGTATGAAGGCCAGGGCAGTGTACTGTTGTGGATGTCAGATGTGGGAGGTCAGGGAAGCTGATAGTCCTCCAGACGTCCACATCTGCGCCAGGTGTGTCGATATGGGGCTCCTAAAGGACTGTGTTAGGAACCTGGAGCAACAGCTCGAGGACCTCCGTCTGGTCAGGGAGAATGAGGAGGTCATAGACAGGAGTTACAGGGAGGTGGTCACTCCCAGACCAAGGGAGGCAGACAAGTGGGTCACTGTTAGGAAGGGCAAGGGGCAGAGGCAGGGACTAAAGAGTACCCCCGTGGCTGTACACCTGGAAAATAGGTACTCATGTTTGAGTTCGATTGGAGCGGACAGCCTACCTGGGGGCAGCAACAGCAGCTGGGCCTCCGGCACAGAGAACGGCCCTGATGCTCAGAAGGGTAGCAAAAAGAGGAGGGCAATTGTAATAGGCGACTCCATAGTTAGGGGGTCAGATTGGCGATTCTGTGGACGCAGTCGGGAGACCCGGATGGTAGTTTGCCTCCCTGGTGCCAGGGTCTCGGATGTGTCAGAACGTGTCGAAAAGATTCTGATGTTGTGGTACACATTGGTACCAATGACATAGGCAGAAAAAGAGATGAGGTCCTGAAAGGAGAATTTAGGGAGTTGGGGGGGTAGGTTAAGGAGAAGGACCAAAAGAATAACAATTTCAGGATTACTGCCTGTGCCACATGACAGTGAGAGTAGAAATGGAATGAGGTGGAAGATAAATGCATGGTTGAGGGACTGGTGCAGTGGGCAGGGATTCAAGTTTCTTGATCACTGGAACCTCTTTTGGGGAAGGCATGATCTGTATAAAAAGGACCGGTTGCACTTGAACCCGAGGGGAACCAATATCCTGGCAGGGAGATTTGCAAAGGAGACATTAAACTAGAAAGGCTGGGGGGAGGGACTCGGGTAGAGGGGGCTAGGGGACAGGGTGAGGGGCAAGAGGCAGAGAAGGGAACCACTCAGACCCAAAATGCAGGTGAGAAAGAGGAAAAAGATAATAAACAGAGAATAAGGGATGGTGGGTTTCTAAAATGCGTATATTTTAATGCTAGGAGCATTGTAAGATAGGTGGATGAACTTGGAGCCTGGATTGACACCTGGAAATATGATGTTGTGGCAATTAGTGAAACATGGTTGCGGGAGGGTTGTGATTGGAAACTAAATGTTCCAGGATTCCATTGCTTCAGGTGTGATAGAATTGGAGGGACCAGAGGTGGAGGGGTTGCATTGCTTGTCAGAGAAGATATTACAGCTGTGCTTTGGCAGGATAGATTAGAGGACTCATCTAGGGAGGCTATTTGGGTGGAACTGAGAAGTGGGAATGGTGTAGCAACACTTTTAGGGGTATATGATAGACCGCCAAATGGGGAGCGAGAATTGGAAGAGCTAATTTGTAAGGAGATAACAGATATTAGTATAAGCACAAGGTAGTGATTGGGGGAGATTTCAATTTTCCAAAAATAGACTGGGAAACACATTCTGTAAATGGGCTGGATGGTTTGGAGTTTGTTAAATGTGTGCAAGATAGTTTTTTGCAGCAATACATAGAGGTATCGACCAGAGAAGGGGCAGTGCTGGACCTCCTGTTAGGAAATGAGGCAGGTCAGGTGACAGAGGTATGCGTTGGTGAGCACTTCGGGACCAGTGATCACAATACCATTAGTTTCAATATAATTATGGAGAGAGTCAGAACTGGACCAAGGGTTGCGACATTTGATTGGAGAAAGGCTAACTTTGAGGGAATGCGTAATGATTTAAAAGGAGTGAATTGGGACATTTTGTTTTATGGGAAGGATGTAGAAGAGAAATGGAGGACATTTAAAGGGGAAATTGTAAGAGTACAGAATCTTTATGTCCCTGTTCGGTTGAAAGGAAATAGTAAAAATCAGAAAGAGCCATGGTTTTCAAGGGAAATTGCACACTTGGTTCAAAAAAAGAGATATCTACAATAATTATAGGAGGCGTGGAGTAAATGAGGTGCTAGATGAGTATAAAGAATGTAAAAAGAATCTTAAGAAAGAAATAAGAAAAGCTAAAAGAAGATATGAGGTTGCTTTGGCAAGAAAGGTGAAAGTAAATCCAAAGGGTTTCTACAGCTATATTAATAGAAAAAGGATAAAGAGGGATAAAATTGGACCATTAGGGTGCCAGAATGGACAGCTATCTGCAGAGCCAGAAGAGATGGGGGAGATATTGAACAATTTATTTTCTTCGGTATTCACCAAGGAGAAGGATATTGAACACTGTGAGGTAAGGGAAAAAAGTAGAGTAGCTATGGAAACTATGAGATTCAAAGAGGAGGAAATACGGACACTTTTGATAAATATAAAAGTGGATAAGTCTCCAGGTCCTGACAGGATATTCCCTAGGACATTGAGGGAAGTTAGTGTAGAAATAGCAGGGGCTATGACAGAAATATTTCAAATGGCATTAGAAACGGGAATAGTGCCGGAGGATTGGCGTCCTGCGCATGTTGTTCCATTGTTTAAAAAGGGTTCAAAGAATAAACCTAGCAATTATAGACCTGTTAGTTTGACGTCAGTGGTGGGCAAATTAATGGAAAGGATGCTTAGAGATAATATTTATATAAGCATCTGGATAAACAGGGTCTAATCAAGAACAGTCAACATGGATTTGTGCCTGGAAGGTCATGTTTGACAAACCTTCTTGAATTTTTTGAAGAGGTTACTAGGGAAATTGATGAGGGTAAAGCAGTGGATGTTGTCTACATGGATTTCAGTAAGGCCTTTAACAAGGTTCCCCATGGAAGGTTGGTTAAGAAGGTTCAATCTTTGGGTGTTAATGGCGGAGTAGCAAGATGGATTCAACAGTGGCTGAATGGGAGATGCCACAGAGTAATGGTGGATGGCTGTTTGTCAGGGTGGAAGCCGGTGACCAGTGGGGTGCCTCAGGGATCTGTGTTGGGTCCACTGTTATTTGTCATGTACATCAATGATCTAGATGATGGGGTGGAAAATTGGATAAGTAAGTATGCAGATGATACTAAGATAGGTGGTGCTGTGGATATTGAAGTAGATTTTCAAAGTCTACAGAGACATTTGGGACATTTGGAAGAGTGGGCTGAAAGATGGCAGATAGAGTTTAATGCTGATAAGTGTGAGGTGCTACATATAACCATATAACCATATAACAACTACATCACGGAAACAGGCCTTCTCGGCCCTTCCAGTCCGTGCTGACCATTTATTTTCCCTAGTCCCATCTACCTGCTCTCAGACCATACCCCTCCATTCCCTTCCCGTCCATATACCTATCCACTTTACTTTTGAATGTTAAAATCGATCCTGCCTCCACCACTTCTGCAGAAAGATCATTCCACACAGCCACCACTCTCTGAGTAAAGAAGTTCCCCCTCATGTTACCCCTAAACTTCTGTCCCTTATTTCTCATGTCATGCCCTCTTGTTTGAATCTTTCCTACCCTGAATGGGAAAAGCTTATCCACGTCAACTCTGTCTATCCCTTTCATCATTTTAAAGACCTCAATCAAGTCCCCCCTTGACCTTCTGCGCTCCAAAGAATAAAGACCTAACTTGTTCAACCTTTCTCTGTAACTTAGTTGCTGGAACCCAGGCAACATTCTAGTAAATCTCCTCTGTACTCTCTCTATTTTGTTGACATCCTTCCTATAATTAGGCGACATCTTTGCAGGACAAATCTAAATACGACGTACATGGTAAATGGTAGGGAATTGAGGAATGCTGTGGAACAGAGGGATCTAGGAATAACTGTGCATAGTTCCCTGAAGGTGGAATCGCATGTAGATAGGGTGGTAAAGAAAGCTTTTGGTGTGCTGGCCTTTATAAATCAGAGCATTGAATATAGGAGTAGGGAAGTAATGATAAAATTGTACAAGCATTGGTGAGACCAATTCTTGAGTATGGTGTACAATTTTGGTCGCCTAATTATAGGAAGGATGTCAACAAAATAGAGAGAGTACAGAGGAGATTTACTAGAATGTTGCCTGGGTTCCATCAACTAAGTTACAGAGAAAGGTTGAACAAGTTAGGTCTTTATTCTTTGGAGCGCAGAAGGTTAAGGGGGGACTTGATTGAGGTCTTTAAAATGATGAAAGGGATAGACAGAGCTGACGTGGATAAGCTTTTCCCATTGAGTGTGGGGAAGATTAAAACAAGAGGGCATGACATGAGAATGAAGGGACAGAAGTTTAGGGGTAACATGAGGGGGAACTTCTTCACTCAGAGAGGGGTGGCTGTGTGGAATGATCTTCCAGCAGAAGTGGTGGAGGCTGGATCGATTTTAACATTTAAAAGTAAAGTGGATAGGTATATGGACGGGAAGGGAATGGAGGGGTATGGTCTGAGTGCAGGTAGATGGGACTAGGGGAAAATAAATGGTCGGCACGGACTGGAAGGGCCGAGAAAGCCTGTTTCCGTGCTGTAATTGTTATATGGTTATATGGTTAAGTAAATAGATAGGAAAGGTTTAGTGAGATGTAGCTTAAATTTGGGTAATTGTAATTAGTCTCTTGGTCATCATGAGCAAGGTGGGCCTATTTCCATGCTATATGTCTCTATGACTTTAGAACACATAAATATTCTTTGCTAGAGAAGACCAATGTTGCACACAGATCTCTGAAGATCTCACAAATGCCATGTATAATTGAAGTACAACCTCCTATACTTTTGTATTCAATTCCCCTCATAATAATTACAAATATTCTGTAGATCATCTAATGACATTTGCATGAGTACTGAAGATCTTGTTTGCAGCAGCATCTGAGGCACACAAACTGGGACAACACACAAAAACATTACTTAAACATCAATGATATAAGTTATGCAAAGTGAAAATACATTAGTGCAAAATTAGCATGTGAATCATGTATGCGATCTTTTTGTGTATGATCACTCTGTGTGCCAGTAATTCTGTTTGCAGCAGCATTAGTACAAAACCCATATAGATAACAAGTCCACAGTGTTGGAGGTGGTCTAAAGTGTTGCATTGTCAATGTAGGATTAGGTTTGTGCAGGTTAGTTCTCGAACTATTGATTGTAGTAAAGTAGAAACAAGGAAGTAGATGTTCCTGAACGTGGTGGCGTGTGCCTTCAGGGGTCTGGAACTGCAACCTCTTGCCATTGGGATAACATGCTTTTTCTTCTCTAGTTTATTAGATTAATTAAAAATATGCCATAAAGCTCAACTGGCAAATTAAAGGAGATATGCAGGGCAATTACTTTTTCCACAGAGGGTGCTGGGTGCCTGGAACATGCTGCTGGAATGGTGGAGGAGGAGGCAGATACGATAGTCACTAAAGAGGCTTTTAGATAGGCACATAGATATACAGGGAATGGGGAGATATGGATCATGTCAGGCAGATGATATTAGTTCACCTTGGCATTGTGTTCGGCACAGATACTGTGTGCTGAAGGTCTTGTTCCTGTGTTGTACTGTTCTATTTTCTATGGCACCTCTTCCAAATTCTGCTTGGATTCAATGAGTGAGGCCAAAGGCCAAAATTCTGATAGATTCAATGAGGGAGGCCAAAGCCCTGTTTCTGTACTTCTGAGCCTCTAAGATCATATTTGAGTGTGCAACCTGCCCACATCAAATAACATGCCCCTTCTACGCTAATCCCACCTGCCTACATTGGGCCAATATCATTCTAAACCTGTCCTGTCCTTGTATCTGTCCAAATGACCAGCGAGGCAGCTTTTGACCATAGTGTCTCCGCAGGATGCTAAGCCACAAAGATAGTAAATAGTCTCCGGTGTCGTTGGGCCCAACATCATGGAGCCGGCGGCAGCCTCCGGCCGGAACTAACCTGGGGGCTCCAGTCGCGGAGCCTGCGGTCTCGCCATCGTGGAGCTGGCTGACTTCGGAGCGGGAAGAACTGTGGTGGCGCGCGGCTGCGACCCGACTTCGGACTTACGGAGGCTTCGGCCACAGTCCCGGTGGACAGGAACATCGGGAGCTCGCAGGTCCCTGGTGACAATAAAAGGCATTCTATTCTATTCTAAGATGTGCAGTGAAATGAAAGTGGCAATGCCTGCAGATTGTGCAAAAAGAATAGAATGGAATTTACATAATAGAAAAAAACAGCACTTCTAAAAAGACACAACACAACAGTAAATTAGTTTAGTAAATTATTCCCTGGTGAAAAGAGTTTACAGTCCTGACGGCCTGTGGGAAGAAACTCCGTCTCATCCTCTCTGTTTTCATAGCATGACAGCGGAGACGTTTGCATGACCAGAGCAGCTGTAACAGTCCGTTGCTGGGGTGGTAGGGGTCCTTCAATCTGTTACCTGCACCTTCTGATATATAGATGTATTCCAGCCAAGCTTTGTGTGGTATATGACTGATTTTATGTGAGATGCAGCCAGTGAATTATTTTTGAAATTGATTCAGAAAATGCTAATATTACACAGTGGGTCAGCCAGCATGAGGTGCAGGAAACAGAACTAAAGTTTAAGGTACATTGACATCATTTAAATCCAAAACTGTAACAATAAGTTTATTTTATGAAGCAGAGAAGGGTGGGTGGGACCTCTCATCTTCCATTCAGCCTCTTGGGATTTAATGATGAATTCAACTATTTTGGATAAATAGTCTCTCCTGTCTCCATCAGAAATGACAGCTCTAATGTCATTAATGAATGGAGTCTCAGTTTTTATATTTTTCCTGAAATTCTAGAATATAGAGATTCAAGAATATAAAGGAGGATAGTAAAATATTCTTTAGGTATGTGAAGAGGGAAAAAAATTAGTTAACACCAAAGTTGGACCCTTTAAGACTGAAAAAGGTGAATTTATTATAGGAAACAAGGAAATGGCAGATGAGTTGAACAGGTACTTTGGATCCGTCATCACTAAGGAGGACACAAACAATCTTCCTGATATACTCGTGGCCAGAGGATCTGGGTTGACGGAGGAACATTAGGCAGGAAATGGTGATGGGCAGACTGATGGGACTGAAGGCTGATAAATCCCCAGGGCCTGATGGTCTGCACCCCAGGGTACTTAAGGAGGTGGCTCCAGAAATTGTGGATCCATTGGTGATAATTTTCCAATGTTCTATAGATTCAGGATCAGTTCCTGTGGATTGGAGGGTAGCTAATGTTATCCCACTTTTTAAGAAAGGCGGGAAAAGGAAAACAGGGAATTATAGACCAGTTAGCCTGCCTTGAAACATATTAGATTATTTGGGGTTTTGACACACTAGAGGCAGGAAACATGTTCCCGATGTTGGGGGAGTCCAGAACCGGGGGTCACAGTTTCAGAATAATGGCTAAGCCACTTAGAACAGAGATGAGGAAACACTTTTTCTCACAGAGTGTTGTGAGTCTGTGGAATATTCTGGCCCAGAGGGTGGTGGAGGCCAGTTCTCTGGATACTTTCAAGAGAGAGCTAGATAGGGCTCTTAAAGATAGTGGAGTCAGGGGATACGGGGAGAAGGCAGGAATGGGGTACTGATTCGGGAAGATCACATTAAATGGTGGTTCTGGCTCGAAGGGCCGAATGGCCTACTGCTGCACCTATTGTATATTGTCTATTGTCCATTCTGCCTGAGCTACTGACCATTTCTCGTTTACTTTGGATTTCCAGAAACTGCTATTTTCAGCTTTTTATTTTCCTCACTGTCCTCATTTCATTCCCTCCTATTTATACTTCTTGAGATGGATCACTGTGACGAAAAGCATTGATCAACTTCAATGGCACTGACAGAATGTGTGTAATTTGGGCAGTGAGGGTCTCTATCCTGTAACACTTAATCCCTTTGCACTACCTGCCCCATTCCATCCCAGCCCCTCCTCATTCCAGGCCCTTCCCTGCCCCACCCCACCCCAGGCCCTCCTCACCCCATCCTAGGCCGTCCCCCGCCTCACCCTACCCCAGGCCCTCCCCCTCCCCACCCCTCCCGACTCCTCCCCAGCCCCTCCCCACCCCAGCCCCACACCAGCCCCACACCAGCCCCACTCCAGCCCCACCCCACCCCACCGGAAAAGGTGTGGCCTTCATGGCGTGATAGACAGGAGAGAGATTCTCAACATTTTTAAAACACTAATAACACATTTATTTTTCATTGATAGGAAGAATCCACTGCACCTGATGAGCGGAGGGGGACCGAGTAAGATGGCCAAAAATCACACCCATAAGTGGTAGCATTTTATCTAAAATCAATATAGTGCAAACAGAAAGTTGTCAAGTTTAGCAAAACAACCCTTTGCAGTGCCTTTTTACTTTAACCCAAAACCACCAAACAACCCTTGGCAGTGCCTTTTTACTTCAACCCAAAGCCCCCAAACCAACCTTTTGCAGTGCCTTTTTAATTCAACCCAAATCCCCAAACAACCCTTTGCATTGCCTTTTTACTTCAACCCATCTCCCCAAACAACCATTTGCATTGCCTTTTTACTTTAACCCAAAACCACCAAACAACCCTTGGCAGTGCCTTTTTACTTCAACCCAAAACCCCCAAACCAACCTTTTGCAGTGCCTTTTTACTTCAACCCAAATCCCCCAAACCAACCTTTTGCAGTGCCTTTTTACTTCAACCCAAACCCCCCAAACAACCATTTGCAGTGCCTTTTTACTTCAAACCAACCATATTTTCACTTTCAAACCACATTAAGGGCACTCACAGTTGAGTAGACATGTGTTCAGTGTTATTCAGAGCTCAGAGAGATGTGACTCTCTTGCTTCCTCCAACTTGCAGAGGCTGAGTGAGGCACACCACTTCCGTGTTTTATAGTCCCTCCCCCATCCCACCAGCAGGGGCAGCAGTTTAAAAATAAACATAATAATCTCTGATTATAACCATAAAACAATTACAGCACGGAAACAGGCATTCTCGGCCCTCCCAGTCCATGCCGGCCATTTATTTTCCCCTAGTCCCATCTACCTGCACTCAGACCATACCCCTCAATTCCCTTCCCGTCCATATACCTATCCACTTTACTTTTAAATGTTACAATCGATCCTGCCTCCACCACTTCTGCTGGAAGATCATTCCACACAGCCAACACTCTCTGAGTAAAGAGGTTCCCCCTCATGTTACCCCTAAACTTCTGTCCCGTAATTCTCATGTCATGAGAATTCTCATGTCATGTCATGCCTAAACGGCAACTTTCAGTGACTGGTGTACAAGGACACCCAGGTCTTGCTGCACCTCCCCCTTCCCTAAACTAACCCCATTGAGATAATAATCTTCCCCATTATTCTTCCTTTTTAGAATGAAATGATCCTGCGTCTTCTGGTTTATGCCCAGAAATTCCTGCCATTGCTGTTCAACCATCATTCCTGCAAGGATCCCTTTCCAGTCTACCTTGTCCCCTTTCTTCAACTGCATCAGTGACATTTCCAATTTAACCTTCTTCTTCTCAAATTGCAGATTAAAACTAATCACATTATGATCACTACTTGCAAGTGGTTCCTTTACCTCGAGTTCTCTTGTCATATATGGTTCATTGGAAAACACTAAATCCAGAATTGCCTTTTCTCTCTAAATGGTTCCATTGTTTAAAAAGGGTTCTAAGAGAAAACCTAACAATTATAGACCTGTTAGTTTGATGTCAGTGGTGGGAAAATTAATGGAAAGGATACTTAGAGATAATATATATAAGCATCTGGATAAAAAGGATCTGATTAGGAACAGTCAACATGGATTTGTGCCTGGAAGGTCATGTTTGACTAATCTTCTTGAATTTTTTGAAGAGGTTACTAGGGAAATTGATGAGGGTAAAGCGGTGGATGTTGTCTATATGGACTTCAGTAAGGCCTTTGACATGGTTCCACATGGAAGGTTGGTTAAGAAGGTTCAATTGTTGGGTATTAATGGTGGAGTAGCAAGGTGGATTCAACAGTGGCTGAATGGAAGATGCCAGAGAGTAATGGTGGATGGCTGTTTGTCAGGCTGGAGGCCGGTGACTAGTGGGGTGCCTCAGAGATCAGTGTTGGGTCCACTGTTGTTTGTCATATACATCAATGATCTGGATGATGGTGTGGTAAATTGGATTAGTAAGTATGCAGATGATACTAAGATAGGTGGTGTTGTGGATAATGAAGTAGATTTTCAAAGTCTACAGAGAGATTTAGGCCATTTGGAAGAGTGGGCTGAAAGATGGCAGATGGAGTTTAATGCTGATAAGTGTGAGGTGCTACATCTTGGCAGGACAAATCAAAATAGGATGTACATGGTAAATGGTAGCGAATTGAGGAATGCAGTTGAACAGAGGGATCTAAGAATAACTGTGCATAGTGCCCAGAATGTGGAATCTGATGTAGATAAGGTGGCAAAGAAAGCTTTTGGTGTGCTGGCCTTTATAAATCAGAGCATTGAGTATAGAAGTTGGAATGTAATGTTAAAATTGTACAAGGCATTGGTGAGGCCAATTCTGGAGTATGGTGTACAATTTTGGTCGGCAAATTATAGGAAAGATGTCAACAAAATGGAGAGAGTACAGAGGAGATTTACTAGAATGTTGCCTGGGTTTCAGCACCTAAGTTACAGAGAAAGGTTGAACAAGTTAGGTCTTTATTCTTTGGAGAGCAGAAGGTTAAGGGGGGGACATGATAGAGGTCTTTAAAATGATGAGAGGGATAGACAGAGTTGACGTGGATAAGCTTTTCCCATTGAGAGTAGGGAAGATTCAAACAAGAGGACATGATTTGAGAATTAAGGGACAGAAGTTTAGGGGTAACATGAGGGGGAGCTTCTTTACTCAGAGAGTGGTGGCTGTGTGGAATGAGCTTCCAGTGGAAGTGGTGGAGGCAGGTTCATTTTTATCATTAAAAAAAAAATTGGATAGATATATGGACGGGAAAGGAATGGAGGGTTATGGTCTGAGTGCAGGTAGATGGGACTAGGTGAGAGTAAGTGTTCGGCATGGTCTAGAAGGGCCAAGATGGCCTGTTTCCATGCTGTAATTGTTATATGGTTATATGGTTATATGGCTCAATACAAGCTGCTCTAAGAATCCATCTCGGAGGTACTCCACAAATTCTCTTTCTTGGGGTCCTGAACCAACCTGATTTTCCCAGTCTACCTGCATATTGAAATCCCCCAACACAGCCAGTTTTATCTCCTGCTGCAACTTACACCCTACATGCGGGCCACTATTTGGGGGTCTGTAGATAACACCAATTAGTGTCTCCTTGCCTTTACAATTCCTCAATTTAATCCACAGTGACTCTACCTCGTCAGTCCCTATTTCTTCCCTCACAAGGGACTGAATTCCATCCCTCACCAGCAGAGCTACCCCACTCCTCTGCCCCCTGCCTGTCCTTTCCATAGGATGTTTAACCCTGAATATTAAGTTCCCAGACCCGTTCCTCCTGCAGCCACATCTCAGTAATGCCCACAATGTTATATCTGTTGAATTTCATTTTGGAGTCACGTGAGTGACTTCGTGAAGAGCCCGCCGGCGCGCATGCTCGACATATCGTCGTACCGCGTTGCTGCGACGGCTGGCGGTGGAGCGCACTCCTCGCCAGCCCTTCATAAGGGGCCACGGAGGTGAGTATTCTACCTTTAGTTGGTGGTCCTTGTTGTTGGTTATGTGTTGCAGCAAGGACATGGATGGGAGTTCCAAGGGCCGGAGGACGTCAGGACGAGTTCGCCGGTCAACAGTTCCGGGGCCTTTACCATCGGCAGTACCTGCAACGCAGGCCGGGACTCAGGCGGAGATGTGGGTAAGCCCTGTGGTTACAGGTCCAGATCCGCCAGCACACCACAGCTCGGAGGAGTTCGACGAGGAGGAGTGTGGTGTGCCGCCAGAGCAGGAGGACCCTGCCATGGCAGTCAGGTCGTCAGCGGGCTCGCTGGCGACCTCGAGCAGGGTGCGTGCGGCTGCACGGCCTGTTCCACTCAACCCTCCGAGTAGGGGAAGGGCAGGAGCCCAGAAGCCTAACCCTACCAGGGCTAAGGCATTGCCTGACACGGAGGTGCGGTCAGGTTCCAGGGCGAGACCTGGGGCGGCTGTGAGGTCCAGCCGGCACACCCCGACTCTCGACGCCGGGACGGGTCGGTTGAGTCAGGTCTCGTCACGGTCGCCGAGCCCCCCATGGATGGGTGGGCGAGACCATGCGTCGGCAAAGTCCACGACGTGGGCAGCCGGCAAGCCTGCGCGGGCTTCAGGCAGCCATGCTTCGGCTGGTGCCGACACCACGCCGCAAGTGCCCTTAGTGGCAGCGGCTTCAGCTCCCGCTAAACGGAGGCGGTTGAACACGCCCGCGTGGGAATCGCGCAGTTTCGCCTCGGCGGCTGTTAGCGACAACTACCGGCACCGGCAGGGCCTCGATGAGGTGCGGGCCGATGATAGGAGCCCGGTTTTCTTTTCAGACCCTGAGTGTTCAGGGTGAAGGGCGTATTGACCGTATGGAGCGGCTGCTGGAGCTCCTGCTTCAAAGTCAACAACAGCAGGGCAGCAACAGGCACAGGGCGTCGTCACCAGCCTCTACCATCAGCCTGGAGCAGCAGGAGGAGGAGGTTTTGGTGGATCCCATACCATCTCCGTTGGAGGTGCCAGCGGAGGATCTTCTGGATGTGGCGACCAAATTTGCGGCCCCACATTCATCTGGACTTCCTTTAAACGAAAAGCTGGCAGCCACTGTGGACTTTCTTAACAACCAGCAACTACAGGAAGAAGTCCTCATTCAGGCAATGAGCCGTCACAAGGCTCCATCCAATTGCAACTCCCTCAACGTGCCTGTGGTCAATACGCCGATATGGGCCAACATCAGTGCGGCTATCCGTCAACAAGAGGTAAAATTGCAGCGGATCCTGAAGCTCCTCACGGCCGGTATTACCGCCTTTGCGCGGTCGGTGGATGGGGACGAACTGAATTTGGACCAGGAAGATGCTCTGTCCCTCCTGTGCGCGACCCAGCACGAAATCAACGGGTTTCGCAAAACCAGCATCCGCCCAGCGCTCAATCCGAAGTTTGCAGGATTGTGCAAGCCACCGCCGCCGCCCCCGCCCCGTCAGCTCTTTGGGGAGGACCTCTCGAAGAGAGTCAAAGAGCTTGACGAACAAGCCAAAACGGTGGGGATCATGCACTCTCAGAGTGCCCCCGCACCGTCAGGCTCAAAGTCTCCATACATTCGATCACGAGGGTCTGCTAGTACCTCGACGAGGACCCACCCTCAAGCTCCACAACGACAGCAACATCAGACCCAGCACCAGGGGTCTTTTTTAGGACAGGGTCGGCAGAGACCCTGGTGGAAAACGAAGACGCCGCGCCCTCAAGCCAACCCAGCACCTCCCATGCGTGTCAAGGACCGCCGGTAACCGCGGAGGTGAGGGGGTCTGGTTCTCTCTTTTCTCTTTGTTTAACTTCACATGTTGGTGGTCGCCTTCGGTTGTTTTTGGGTGCATGGGGTAATTTTACTGGTGACGAGTATGTGTTGCAGAATATTCAGGGGCATAAAATTGAGTTTATTAATGGCGACATTCCTCCATCCCAGCACATGCCCGCTCGAACGTTTAAATTATCTGCTGCAGAACAGGCAGCAGGCTACAAGGAACTTTTAAGTCTTGAGCAGAAGGGAGTGATTGAGAGAGCGGTGCATGAGCCAGTTGAATTTGTTTTGAATATATTCACCAGACCGAAGAAGGATGGAGGTTGTCGTGTCATTATTGATCTAACCCGTTTGAATACTTTTGTAACATATACTCATTTTAAAATGGATACGTTTGAAACAGCCAAATCATTGATTTCTCATGGTTGCTTTATGGCATGCATCGATTTGAAAGACGCATATTATTCAGTATCCATCCAGAAATACGACAGAAGGTTTTTGAAATTCATCTGGATGGGGCAACTCTGGCAGTACAAGGCTTTGCCTAATGGGCTCACCACAGCCCCTAGATTGTTCACTAAATTAGTGAAACCAATTATGGCTTATTTGAGACAACGACACCATATGGTTATGGCCTACTGAGATGATATCTTAATTGTGGGCCACACCCTGGAATTGGCTGAACAGGGTGTTGCAGCTGCTGTCAATATATTTCAACAATTAAGGTTTATTGTCCATCCAGAGAAATCAAAGTTCTGCCCTGCCCAGGTGAATAATTACCTAGGGCTCACGGTGAACTCTATGAGCATGAGGGTTACCATTCCAATTAACAAGATTGAGGAGGTTACCCAGGTGTGTCTAGATTTAATCCGCACCAATATACCATCGAGTCGGCATTCTGCTACAATAATTGGGAAGCTTGTAGCTTTGTTTCCGGCAGCGCGATATGGACCTTTGCATTATCAGAATTTGCAAAGAGCTAAAATTGCTGCGTTAAAACAGAACGCTGGTCATTATGATCGGTCCATGCAGCTGCCGCCCGAAGCGATAAATGAGTTGCAATGGTGGGTGTGTCACATTAGCAGCTCATTCAAGCCTATCAGGGAGGCTAATCCGGTGCTATATTTGCAGACTGATGCAAGCTCCAATGGCTGGGGAGCCACGGATAATTGCTCTAGTTGTGGGGGCAGATGGGACACCCTTGAATCAACGATGTTGTTGACTCAAGGGATTAACTATTTGGAGTTGCTGGCAGCATTCCACGGACTTTGTGCGTATTGTTCCAAGCTTGTTGGAGCACATGTCCGTCTCCAAATAGTCAACACCACAGCAGTGGCATACTTAAACCATATGGGTGGTACCAGGTCAGTTTCGTGTGACAAATTGGCTAACTCAATTTGGCTCTGGTGTGTTCAAAGAGACATTTGGATTTCAGCTACCTATTTGCCAGGTGAGCTTAATACTGTGGCGGACACCAGGTCACACAAATTTAATGACAATATTGAATGGATGTTGCATCCTGAGACTTTTTCTAAAGTCACAGCCAAATTTGGTAAACCGGACATTGACCTTTTTGCGTCACGGTTAAACCATCAGGTACCAACCTACGTTTCATGGGAACCAGATCCTGGGGCAATAGCGCTAGATGCATTCTCGCTGGACTGGGGGAATTGGTTTTTCTATGCCTTCCCCCCCGTTTTGCCTCATCAGTCGGGTATTGCGAAAGATTCAGGCAGATGCTGCCAAGGGCATCCTTATTATACCCGACTGGCCCACACAGCCTTGGTATCCGGTGGTCTTTGACATGCTCAACAAACCTTGGGTCCTTTTGAAGGGTTGCCCACAATTGGTTACTCACCCTGTCTCAGGGGAGCCACATCCCTGCCATGGCTATTTAAATCTGTTGGCTTGCAGGTTCTGAACAGGCCGTTAGTCCAATACGGCCTCTCGGCTCGGACCATGGATACCATCGGGGCGTCGTGTCGAGAGTCCACAAGGCGAAGATACCGCTCGCATATTAAGAAGTGGGAAGCCTACTGCAGCCGCTCTCGCATCACGTACGATGACGTGACAATAACCGACGTCCTGGAATTCCTCGCGGGGTTGCACCATGATGAACACTTAAGTTACAGTGCCATCAACAGCGCCAGAAGTGCGCTATCATTCTACCTCAATATTGGGGTAGGATCCAACATGCTAGTGTCCAGACTCATGCGGGGTATATTCAATATGAACGCCTACACCACGCTATAATATCACCTGGGATGTCAGGGACTTATTAACCCTGCTCAGGACGTGGTCTCCCATGGAAGGGCTCCAACTGGACCAACTCACCATGAAGCTGGTGATGTTACTAGCGCTGACTTCAGCTCAGAGGGTACAGACACTACACAAACTTCGTGTCGACAGAATGACTTCTACCCCTACAGAAGTAGTCTTTTTCATTGACGAGCTACTAAAGCAGCATAGACCTGGGTGCACAGGGCTGCAGCTGAAGTTCCCGGCATACCCCGCAGATGCTAGGCTATGTTTAGCCTCACTTATCCGCCACTATGTCAAGGTGACGGCACGCATCAGAGGAATGGAGAGATACCTGCTTGTCACTCATAAGAGACCTCATCATCGAGTGACAGTCCAGACGATATCCAGGTGGCTTTGAGTCGTCTTGGGTAAGTCAGGTATCGACACTAATGTGTTCAAATCTCATTCCACCAGGGCTGCATCGACGTCAGCGGCGAGGGTCATGGAGGTGCCCATGGACCAAATTCTCGCCACAGCAGGATGGGCTAATGAAGCTGTGTTCCAGCATTTTTATAACAAGCCTGTTGCTGCTCCTCTACAGTTCGCAGAAGCCGTGCTGAATGCAGGTTCAGAACGTGGAGATGTCCCCGCATGAGGGGTTTTGATTTGTTATTAATAAATATGCTCTTGTTTTGCAGTATGAATTATTGAGCAAGTTTGTTCCTCCCATCCATCCCTGGTAGTGGTGTGTCAGCATGGACGTGGTCCAGGGCATGTAATCACAGAAGCTTTGAAGTCTTCACGAAGTCACTCACTTGACTCCGAAATGAAATAGTAAGATTGAACGAGAACTTACCAGTTCGAAGGTTGATCTTTATTTTATGAGGAGTCGAAGTGAGGGATTTCGTGCCCTCCTCGCCCAACCCTCAGTCACCTTCATCTGGTAATCTTAGTCACTTCAATCTTACTATGCGAAGTCATTTCTATTGTTGGTTTCTGTGATTCCACGCCGCTACTTTGAAGTATGTCGAGCATGCACGCCGGCGGGCTCTTCACGAAATCCCTCACTTCGACTCCTCATAAAATAAAGATCAACCTTCGAACTGGTAAGTTCTCGTTCAATCTTACTATTCCTGCATGATTTTCTGTTTGCATTTGACAAATATCCCACTCAGTTAAGTTATCCTTTCAGTTTTATGTCAGCAAGATTCTATTCACCCCTGCACATAACTGGAGTTTATTTCATTGTTTGATTTGCATATTTATTCGGTAATTACAGTAATTCAAACTCTGCATTTGTCTTCCAAGGCGGAAGAAATATCAGTTGGTCCAACATAGTTAATATTTATTTATTTACTCCATGGGATAGAGTCGCAGAGTGATACTGTGTGGAAACAGGCCCTTGGGCCCAACTCACTCACCCCGACCAACAATGTCCCAGCTACACTAGCCCCAGTTGCCTGCGCTTGGTCCATATCCCTCCAAACTGTCCTATCCATGTACCTGTCTAACTGTTTCTTAAATGTTGGGGTAGTCCCAGCCTCAACTACCTCCTCTGACAGCTTGTTCCATATACCCACCACCCTTTGTGTGACAAAGTTACCCCTCAGATTCCTATTGAATCTTTTCCCCTTCACCTTGTACCTACGTCCTCTGGTCCTCGATTCCCCTAGTCTGGGCAAAAGGCTCTGTGCATCGACCCGATCTATTCCTCTCATGATTAAGTACACCTCTAAAAGATCACCCCTCATCCTCCTGCGCTCCAAGGAATAGAGACCCAGCCTACTTATCCTCTTCCTATAGCTCACACCCTGTAGTCCTGGTGGTAACATCATCATAAATCTTTTCTGAACCCTTTCAAGCTTGACAATATCTTTCCTATAATATGGTGCCCAGAGCTGAACACAATATTGTAAATGCAGTCTCACCAACATCTTATACAACTGCAACAACTGCAACTCCCAACTTCGATACTCAATACTCTGACTGATGAAGGCCAATGTGCCAAAAGGTTTAGATAAACAGTGTGGCAACTTGCCCTTCGGTCCACTGAGCCTGCGCTCCATATCCTACCCTCTAGCAGCAATATATAGAAGCCAATTAACCAACAAATCTGGACATCTATGGAATGTGGAAGTAAACGGAGAAAACCGTTCAAGGAGAATGTACAAACTTCATACAGACAGCATCCATAGTCAGGATCAAACCCGGGTCTCTGGTGCTGTCAGGCAGCAACTCCACCATTACACGACTGTGCCACTCAATCACGTTGGCCGAGACCAGAAAATCATCATCAAAAAGTGATAATTCATAGGTGACACAAAAAGTTGGAGTAATAGTGTGTTAGGCATCATCTCTGGAGAAAAGGGATAGGTGACGTTTCAGTTCAACACCCTTCTTAAGATTGAGTCAGGGGAAAGAGAAACAAGTGATACAGATGGCGAGATAGAGAGATATGAATGCAAGATATGCAAAAGGTAACAATAATCAAATAAAGGTGGAGCCCACAATGGTCCATTGTTGGCTGTGGGCTAGGTGTTATTGAGTTATACAGACAGTGAGACTGCTAGATTGTAAGCTGCCCAAGCAAAATATGAGGTGCTCCAATTTACGTTTGACCTCACTCTGACAATGGAGGAGGCCCAGGCCAAAAAGGTTAGTATGGGGATAGACACAAAAAGCTGGAGTAACTCAGTGGGTCAGACAGCATCTCTGGAGAGAAGGAATAGGTGACTCTTCAGATTGAGACCCTTCTTCAGACTGAATACGGTGATGTAGAGAGATGGTGATAAAGTAAAAAGTAAAGTAAAGTATCCTTTACTGTCATTCAGACCTTTCGGTCTGAACAAAATTTTGTTGCCTTGCAATCATACATATAATAAAAAACACAACACACAATAAACACATATTTAACATCCACCACAGTGAGTTCACCAGGCACCTCCTCACTGTGATGGAAGGCAAAAGTCTTAAAGTCTTTGTCTTCTTCCCTCCTTGTTGTCCCTCTGCGCTGAGTCGATCCAGGTCTCCGATGTTATCATCCACTAGGCCCGCGGCCGAGCCTCCGAAGCTGGGCTGCCGCCACCGCCGTTGCCGGAACGCTGGAACCCCGCCACAGCTCTGAAGCCGGGTCCGCCGCTGGAACGCTGGAGCACCGCAGTTCTTCTGAAGCCGGGTCGCCGCTGGAACGCCGCTGCTGGAACGCTGCTGGAGCACCACAGCTCTGAGGTCGGGCCGCCGCTCGAACGCTGGAGCACCGCAGTTCTTCTGAAGCCGGGTTGCCGCTGGAACGCCGCCGCTGGAGCACCGTAGCTCTGAAGCCGGGCCGCCACAGCTCCGAGTCCACCAGCTCCGTCATTAGGCCTCAGCACAGACGGAGACGGTGACGGGGGACACAACAAGAAAAGTCAAGCCCCCCCGAAGGGAGAGACTACAACCCTGTTTCTCCCACCCAACCCCCCCCCCCTCCCACCCCCCCCACACTTACACAGCCTAATAAACCAAAATTTTAACTAAAACAGACACAAGAAGACAAAAAGAAAAGAAAAAACAGACGGACTGCAGGCGAACCGCAGCTGCTCGGCCGCGCCACCACTTCCGGATGAAGACAGATATAGAACAAATGAATGAAAGACACTGCTGACGTTCCCCAGCCGCTGCTGGGCGCCGACTTCTTTCAGGCCCACTCACCGCTCGTGGATGTCAAGCGGCGGCGCCTGATGCACTCCGTCACGCTGGAGCCGGTTTTCCTCCACATTGGTGATCACATACCATGCCCTGATAGCCCCCTGTCGTCCGTGGATGCGACGGCCGTTATAACACCATTTGGTCTATTCAAATTTGTACGGATGCCGTTTGGGTTGAAGAACGCTGCGCAGGCCTTTCAGCGGCTTACGGACTGTGTGTGCCACGGCCTGGACTTCGTCTTCGTCTACTTGGACAACATACTCGTGGCCAGTCGCTCATGGCAGGAGTACTGCATCCATCTCCAACAGCTGTGTCAGCGCCTCAGCGACATCGGGTTGTCCATCAACTCGTCCAAGTGCCGTTTTGGGGTGATGGCTATTGACTTCCTCGGCCACCACATAACTCCACAGGGGGTGGTACCTCTGCCTGCCAGGGTAGGCGCTGTTCACAGGTTTCCCCCGTCCGACCACAGTTAAGGGCCTACAGGAATTCGTGGGGATGGTCACCTTTTATCACCGTTTCCTGCCGGCAGCGGCCGCAGTCATGCGTCCACTTTTCCACCTGATGGCTGGTCATCGTAGGGAGGTTGAGTGGTCTGTGGAAGCAACAGCAGCATTCGAGAGGGTTAAGGAGTCACTGGCTGAGACCACGATGCTCGTCCACCCACGAGAGGATGCCCCGACTGCCCTGATGGTGGACGCTTCTGAGGTAGCGGTTGGGGCAGTGTTGGAGCAGCTCGTTGACAGATGCTGGCGGCCACTCGCCTTCTTGAGCAGGCATCTCAGTGGTGCTCAGCGCTGTTACAGTGCTTTCGACTGCGAGCTCCTGGCCCTGTATCTCGCCGTACGCCATTTCCGCTACTTCCTGGAGGGGAGGCCATTTACCACATATACGGACCACAAACCACTAACCTTCGCACTTGCCAAGGCTTCAGACCCGTGGTCTGCCCGACAGCAGATGTATTTGGCGTATGTGTCCGAATACACCACCTCCATCCGTTTCGTGGAGGGCAAATTCAATAGGGTGGCTGACGCCTTATCGAGACCTGCAGTCCACACGGTTTCCAAGTCGCTGAGGGGATTAATTATTCCGCCCTGGCAGCCGCTCAGCTGGTCGATGAGGAGATGGCCCCCTATCGTACGGCAGTTTCGGGCCTCCAGTTGCAGGACGTTGTCTGTGGTCCTGGGGGCGCAACGTTGCTGTGCGATGTCTCCACTGGAGTTCCGCGACCCATCGTCCCCATCGCCTGGCGGCGCAGGGTGCTCCACGGACCTGCGCATCCCTCCACTCGGGTGACAACAGCCCTAGTAGCTTCCCGCTTCATGTGGCGCGGGCTGCGGAAGGAGGTTGGACATTGGGCGCACACTTGCATCCCGTGCCAGACCGCCATGTTGCAACAACACGTGCACGCGCCGTTGCAGGAGTTCACCATCCCTCGGCAGCGGTTTGACCACATTCATGTGGACATCGTGGGGCCGCTGCCGCCATCCCGGGGCTTGACCTATCTACTCACCGTTGTCGACCGCTCCACGAGGTGGCCTGAAGCTGTTCCGCTACCAGATTCTTCAACGGCCACTTGTACTCGGTGGCGCACTGGATCGCCCGGTTCGGGGTGCCACTGGACATGACTTCCGACCGGGGGCCTGGGTTCATATCGGAACTGTGGTCGGTCATGGCACGCCTCCTGGGTGTTCGGCTACATCACACAACAGCGTAACATCCGCTGGCGAACGGCCTCGTGGAGCAGTTTCACCGTCAACTCAAGGATGCCCTGAAGGCACGGCTCAATGATCCGGACTGGGTGGACGCCCTGCCGTGGGTTTTGCTGGGAATCCGCACCGCACCAAAAGAGGACTTGGCCTCCTCGTCTGCCGAGTTGGTGTATGGCTCTCCGTTAACGGTCCCTGGGGAGTTCATCCCGCCGGCACAAGGCCTGGTGGTGCAGCCTGCGGACGCTCTGCGACGTCTTCGGCAGACGGTAGATAAGCTGGCGCCGGTGCCCACGTCTCGTCATGGGTCCTTCCGTCCGCACGTTCCCTCTGCCAGTTCGTCTTCCTACGTAGGGATGCTCATCGGACACCTCTCCAGTGGCCGTACAAGGGTCCCTTCCTGGAACATGACTCGTCCACTTTCGTCCTGGACATGGGGGGTCAGCATGAGACTGTTTCAGTTGCGCAGCTGAAGCTGACACATATTGATATTGATCAGCCGGTGCTGGTAGCGCGGCCCCGTAAGCAAGGGCGCCCTCTGTCTAGGGTACCTCCCCCTCTGGCTACTCCGTCTCCTGCACCTGTTGGTCAGTTGCCCGTTCCTGTGTCGAGCATGGTGTGCACCTGGGCTGGTCGCCGTGTTCGCTCTCCTGTCTGTTTCGTGCCTCGGGTACTTGGGGGGGGGGGGGGGGGGGGGGGGGGTCCTGTGGTGGTCCCTGGGGGGGTAGGCCACTCCTTGGATCATCCCCCTCGCAGATTGAGTGACAGGGGCATTGGTCTGCCACGGGGTTTCCTGATCACCCCTGGGTGTGTGCTGGCAGTTGGTGTGGTGTGCCCTCGCTGTAGGGATTAGAGGACTACTGTTTAAACCTACCTAGCGTCTGGTCTTTTCCTGACCTCGTCTAGGCTGCTACAATGTGTTCAAAGAGATCATTGTCAAATATGGAACACCAGATGTTGACTTGTTGGCATCCAGAGTAAACCACCAGCTTCCCAAATATGTATCATGTATATAAAAACAAGTATTTCACATGTTCTGGAGTTTCTGTCAACATTGTACCCTGATGAAGGACTGAGTTATAGTGCAATCAATACGGCAAGAAGTACTTTGTCAATATATTTAGTGATGAAGTCAGACAAACATTCAATTGGAACTCACCCTCTTGTTGTTCGATTAATGAAGGGCATTTTTAATTCCAGACCTCCCAAACCTAGATATATGGCTATTTTGGATGTGAGTATGGACCTTAGAAAATTACGTGAGTGGTTTCCTATCTCATCTTTGTCTTTGACCAAAATCATGCTTATGGCGTTGGTTTCAGCACAAAGGGTACAGACGTTACAAAAATTACAGTTAGATAGAATGGAAACTGCTGCAGACAATGTTACATTTTACATTTATGACCTCCTCAAACAAAGCAGGCCAGGTGTCACAGTATTTTCAGCATATCCTACGGATCCATCCTTGTGCGTAAAAACACATTTGATGCAATACATTGCAGCTACAGAGAGCTTACGTAACATGGAGACAGGATTGTTTATCAGTTATAAAAATATACATAAAAGGGTGTCAGTTAATACTATTTTGAGATGGCTGAAACACGTTTTGATTGATGCAGGTATTAACACAGATGTGTTTACATCTCATTCCACTAGGGCAGCAGCTACGTCGGCGGCCAAAGCGAAGGATGTGCCCATCGACCATATTATGGCGGCCGCCGGATTGGCAAATGAGCTGATGTTTCAGAATTTTTATCATCGGCTGATTGTTGGTCCAGGGCTGTTTGCCAATGCCATTTTAAGTTCTGTTTAAGTGCCCTGGGATTAAGGGGTACTGTCATTGTTTATATTGTTAAATAAACCCTATTATTACATTGAATGCAATGTTACTACTGATGCATTAATTTCTCATTCGAGTCAATCAATGCAGTGGGATGCCAAGTTTGTAATCTGCGGCATGATATCACAAAGCTTTGAACTCTTCACGGAATCACACTTGTGACTCCGAAGCAAAATACAAAGATTAAATGAGAACTTACCAGTTTGAAGTTTGATCTTGATTTCATGAGGAGTTATGTTGGTGATTACGTGCCCTCCACGCCCAACCCTCTCTCATAAAGGATCATATGGTAGTTCCCGAGTCACTCATCTTACTATGTCACTTCGGTGTTGTTATTTGTGATTTCATACCTCTGCTTTGGTGCGATTGGTGCGCATGCGGCCTGGCGGGTCTTCTTCACGTAATCACTCCTCATAAAATTAAGATCAAACTTCAAACTGGTAGGTTCTCATTTAATCTTACTATTATCAGGCACTGTTGCTCCAATTTGCCTTTGGCCTCACTCTTACAATGAAAGTGATCCAGCACAGAAAGGTCAGTGTGGGAATGGGAAGGGAAGTTAAAGCGTTTAGCAAACGGGAGATCACTTAGGTCGAGTGAAACGATCGGCGAGCCTGCGCTTGGTCTAGCCAATATATAAGAGCCGACACCTTGAACCATGGATACAGCAGATGAAGTTGGAGAAGGTGCAAGTGAACCACTGCCTAACCTGAAAAGACGGTGGGCAGGGCCGGCCTTAAGCCGATTGGACCCATTACTCTTAATTGGGCCCCGCGCCTCAGGGGGCCCCCATGGGAGTAATCTACTCTCGGCTCCGGTAGATCTACCCCGGGTGGAGGGGGGGGTGATGAGGGGTGAGGGGGGAGGAGAGAGTAGAGGGCTGGAGGGGGAAGAAAGGGGTAGATGGGGAGGGGGGTGCAAGGCGGAATGGAGAAGGGGGGGGGTCCCTCACGGTCCCAGGGCAGCGCTCCCACCCTTCCAGTCGCCATGCTTCACGCACACAGCCCTGGCTCCACCCCTCTCTCTCCCCGGGGAGAGGTGGTGAACAATACAGGGAGGGTCGGGCCGGGGTTTGGAGCAAACCGGGGTTTACAAACCTCGGTCTCAGTTCACATGCGTTCGCCCGTACACTGACATCCGCTCCTGCCACCGGCCCTCTCCCTCCCTTCTCTGCTTCCCTTCCCTCCCTCCCTTCTCTCCTTCCCTCCCTCCCTTCTCTCCTTCCATTCCCTCCCTCCCTTCTCTCCTTCCCTACCCTCACTCCATTCTCCCCTTCCCTCCCTCCTTTCTCTCCTATTTTCCCTTCTCTCCTTCCCTCCCTCCCTTCTCTCCTTCCCTCCCTCCCCTCTTTCCCTCCCTCCATCCCTTCTCTCCATCCATCCATCCCATCCTTCTCTCCTTCCCTCTCTCCCTCCCTCCCTTCTCTCCTTCCCTCCCTCCTACCTCCCTCACTTCCCTCCTCCCCCCCTCCTCTCCTTCCCTCTCTCACAGAAACATAGAAACATAGAAAATAGGTGCAGGAGGAGGCCATTCGACCCTTCGAGCCAGCACCGCCATTCAATATGATCATGGCAGATGGTCCGCTATCAATTACCCGTGCCTGCCTTCTCCCCATATCCCTTGACTCCACTAGCCCATAGAGCTCCATCCAACTCTCTTAAATCCACCTCCAACTCTCTCTTAAATCCCTCCCTCCCCCTCTTCCTTCTCTCCTTCCCTCCCTCCCTTCTCTCCTTCCCTAACTCCCTCCCTCCCTCCCTCCATTCTCTCCCTCCCTCCCTTCCTCCCTCCCTCCCCCTCTTCCTTCTCTCCTTCCCTCCCTCCCTCCCTTCCTTCTCTCCTTCCCTCCCTCTTTCCGTCCCTCCCTCACTCCCCTCTCTCCCTCCCACCCTTCTCTCCTTCCCTCCCTCCCTTCTCTCCTTCCCTAACTCCCTCCCTCCCTCCCTCCATTCTCTCCCTCCCTCCCTCCCTCCCTCCCTCCCTACCTCCCCTCCCCTCCCCTCCCTCCCTCCCTTCCCTCCCCCCCTTCTCCCCTTCCTCCCCTTCCCTTCCTCCCTGCCTTCTCTCCTTCCCTTCCCCTCCCTTTTCTCCTTACCTACCACCCTTCACTTCTTCCCTCCATCCCTCCCATCCTCCCTCATATCCTCCCTCCCTTCCTATTCTCCTTCCCTCCCCCTTTCCTTCCCTCCCCCTTTCCTTCCCTCCCCCCTCCCTCCCTTCTCTCCTTCCCTCCTTCCCTCCCTTCTCGCCTTCCATCCCTTCCTCCCTCCCTTCTCTCCTTCCCTCCTCCTCTCTTTCTCTCACTCCCTCCCTTCTCTCCTCCCTCCCCTCCCTCCCTCCCTCCCTCCCTCACTCCCTCCCTTCTCTCCTCCCTCCCCTTCTCTCCTCCCTCCCCTCCTCCCTCCCTCCCTACCTCCCATCCCTCCTTCCCTCCCTCCCTCACTCCCGTCTCTCCTTCCCTCCCTCCCTCCCTCCCTCGCTCCCTTCTTTCCCTCCCTCCCTCCCCCTTCCCTCCCTCCCTCCCTTCCTCCCCCTCTTCCTTCTCTCCTTCCCTCCCTCCCACCCTTCCTTCTCTCCTTCCCTCCCTCTTTCCGTCCCTCCCTCCCTTCCTTCTCTCCTCCCCACCCTTCTCTCCTTACCTCCATCCCTTCTCTCCCTTCTCTCCCTCCCTCCCTCCCTCCCTCCCTCCATTCTCTCCTTCCATCCCTCCCTCAGTTCTCTCCCACCCTCCCTCCCTCCTTCCCCTCCCTCCCTCTCTTCCTCCTCTCCTTCCCTCACTCCCTCCCTCCCTTCTCTCCTTCCCCCCCACCCTTCACGTATTCCCTCCCTCCCTTCTCTGCTTCCCTCCCTCCCTCAATTCTCTCCTTCCCTCCTTCCCTCCCTCCCTTCCTTCTCTCCTTCCCTCCCCCTTTCCTTCCCTCCCTCCCTTCTCTCCTTCCCTCCCTCCCTCTCTACCTTCTCTCCTTCCCTCTGTCTCTCTCTTCTCTCCTTCCTTCCCTCCTCTCTTTCCCTAACTCCCTCCCCTCCCTTCTCTCCTCCCCTCCCTCCCTTCTCTCCTTCCTCCTCCCTCTCTTCTCTCCTCCCCTCCCTCCCTCCCTCCCCCCTCCTTTCTCTCCTTCCCTCCCTCCCTCCTTTTCTTCTCTCCTTCCCTCCTTTTCTTCTCTCCATCCCTCCCTTTCTCCTTCTCTCCTTCCCTTCCTTCCCTCCCTCCCCTCCTACCCTCCCTCCCTTCTCTCCCTCCCCTCCCACCCTCCCTTCTTTCCTTCTCTCCCTCCCTCCCCTTCTCTCCTTCCCCCCCCCTTCTCTCCTTCCCTCCCCCTCTCTCCCTCCCTCCCTCCCTTCTCTCCTCCCTTCCTTCATTCCCTCCCTTCCTTCCCTCCCTCCCTTCTCTCCTTCCCTCCCTCCATTCTTTCCCTCCCTCCATTCTCTCCCTCCCTCCATCCCTCCCTACCTCCCTTCTCTCCATCCCTCCCCCCCTTCTCTCTATCCCTCCCTCCCTCCTTTCTCTCCCTCCCTCCCTCCTTTGCTTCTCTCCTCCCCTCCCTCCATCCCCTCCCACCCTCCCTTCCCTCCCTCCCACCGTCCTTTCCTCCTCTCCTTCCCTCCCTTCTCCCCTCCCCTCCATCCTCCCTTCTTTCCTTCCCTCCCTCCCTTCTCTCCATCCCTCCCTCCCTCCTTTCTCTCCCTCCCTCTCGCCATCCCTTCTCTGCCTCCCTCCCTCCTTCTCTCCTTGGGTCCCTCCCTCCCTTCCCTCCTTCTTTCACTCCTCCCTCCCTCCCTCCCTCCCTCCATCCCTGCATTCTCTCCTTCTCTCCTTCCCTCCCTCCCTCCCTTCTCTCCTTCCCTTCCTCCCTTCCCTACCTCCCTCTCTCCCTTCTCTCCTTCCCTCCCTCCCTCCCTTCTCTCCCTCCCCCCCTTCTCTCCCTCCCTCCCTCCCTCCCTCCCTTCTCTCCTCCCTCCCCCCCTCCCTTCCTTCCCTCCCTCCCTTCTCTCCTTCCCTCTCCCTTCTTTCCCTCCCTCCATCCCTTCCTTCCACCCTCCCTCTCTCATTTCCATCCCTCCCTCCATCCCTTCTCTCCCTCCCTCCCCTTCTCTCCTTCCCTCCCCCCTTCTCTCCTTCCCTCCCTCCCTCCCTCCCTACCTCTCCTCCCTCCCCTCCCTCCCTCCCTTCTCTCCATCCCTCCCTCCCTCCTTTCCCTCCCTCTCCTCCCTCCCTTCCTTCCTTCCCTCCCTCCCTTCTCTCCTTCCCTCACTCCCTTCTTTCCCTCCCTCCCTCCCCTTCTCTCCTTCCCTCCCTCCTTCTCTCCTTTGGTCCCTCCCTCCCTTCCCTCCTTCTTTCACTCCTCCCTCCCTCCATCCCTGCATTTTCTCCTTCTCTCCTTCTCTCCTTCCCTCCCTTCTCTCCTTCCCTCCCCCCCTCCTCTCTTTCCCTCACTCCTTCCCTCTCTCCTTCCCTCCCTCCATCTCTCCCTTCTCTCCTTCCCTCCCTCCCTCCTCTCTTTCCAGCGCTCCCTCCCCCTCCCTTCTCTCCTCCCTTCCCTCCCTCCCTTCTCTCTTTCCCTCCCTCCCCCTCCCCCCTCCATCCCTTTCTTATCTCCTTCCCTCATTCTCTTCCTTCCCTCCTTTCTTTCCTCCCCTTGCTCCCATCTCTCCCTTCCCTCCTTCCCTCCCACCTGCCCTCCCTTATCTCCTTCCCTCCCTGCATCCCTCTCTCCCCCCTCCATTATCTCCTTCCCTTCCTCCCTTCCTCCTTCCCTTCCCTCCTTCCCTTCCTTCCTCCCTTCCTTCCAACCCTTTCTTCCTTCCCTCCCTCCCTTCTCTCCTTCCCTCCCTTCTCTCCTTCCCTCCTTCCTCTCCCACCCTCCCTCCCTTCGCTCCTTCCCTTCCTCCTCTCCTTCCCTCCCTCCCTCCCTCCCTCTTCTCCTTCCCTCCCTCCTCTCCTTCCCTCCCTCCCTTCTCTCCTTCCCTCCCTCCCTCCCTCCTCTCATTCCCTCCCACCCCTCCTTTCCTCCCTCCCTCCTCTCCTTCCCTCCCTCCCTCCCTCCCTCCTCTCCACCCCTCCCTCCCTCTCTCCTCTCCTTCCCTCCCTCCCCTCCCTCTGTGGCATGGAATTCCATACAAGTTTGCGGATGACACAAAGCTGGGTGGCAGTGTGAACTGTGAAGAGGATGTTAGGTGGTTGCAGGGTGACCTGGACAGGTTGAGTGAGTGGGCAGATGCGCGGCAGATGCTGTATAATATAGATAAATGTGAGGTTATCCACTTTGGTGGCAAAAACAAGGGGGCAGATTATTATCTCAATGGGGTTAGGTTAGGTAAGGGGGAGGTGCAGCGAGACCTGGGTGTCCTTGTACACCGGTCTCTGAAAGTTGGCTAACAGGTACAGCAGGTAGTGAAGAAAGCTGATGGAATGTTGGCCTTCATAACAAGAGGATTTCAGTACAGGAGTAAAGAGGTTCTTCTGCAGTTGTATAGGGCTCTGGTGAGACCACATCTGGAGTATTGTGTACAGTTTTGGGCTCCTAATTTGAGGAAGGACATCCTTGTGATTGACGCAGTGCAGCGTAGGTTCACGAGATTGATCCCTGGGATGGTGCGACTGTCATACGAGGAAAGATTGAAAAGACTAGGCTTGTATCCACTGGAGTTTAGAAGGATGAGGGGGAATCTTATAAAAACATATACAATTATAAAAGGACTGGACTGAGGTGAGACTGGGTTTAAGAAAACGATTTAAGACTGGGGTTGTGAATTTATGGAATTCCCTTGCACAAGAGGGCAGTGGAGGCAAAGTGACTGGATGGATTTAAGAGAGAGTTAGATGGAGCTCTAGGGGTTAATGGAGTCAAGGGATATGGGGAGAAGGTAGGCACGGGTTATTGATCGGGAACGATCAGCCATGGTCCCAATGAATGGCGGTGCTGGTTCGAAGATCCGAATGGCCTCCTCCTGCACCTAGTTTCTATGGGTCTCCGATGCTGTTGGGCCTATCATCGTGGAGCCAGCGGCCTCCAACTGGAACCAACCTGAGGGCTCCAGTCGCGGAGCTTACGGACTCGCCATTGCGGAGCTGGCCGAATTCGTAGTGGGGAGAGCTGTGGTGGCGCGCGGCTCCGACACGACTTCAGAGCTCCGGAGGCTCCGGCCGCAGGCCCTGTGGACAGGAACATCGGGAGCTCGCAGGTCCCTGGTGGGAGACCGCTTTTCGGAGCTCCCGCAACTGGTCCCGCCGGAATCGCGGGGTTAAATGACTCGAAGCGGGGCCTAACATCACCATCGCACGCCGGGGGCTTTGACATTGTGAGCCCCAGACGTCTCGATGCTGCAGTTGGATCGCTGGACGCGGGAGAAGAACAAAGGGTAGTCATAAGACTTTTGCCTTCCAGCACAGTGAGGAGGTGTTGGAGATTCACTGTGATGGATGTTTGGGTAAATTGTGTTAAGTGTGGGTCTTGTTTTTTTTTGTAATGTTAAACTGTAGGAATGAAATTTTGTTCAAACCAAGCTGTTTGAATGACAATAAAAGGCATTTTACTTCGGAGCCACGTGAGTGACTATGTGAAGAACCCCGTACAGCCGTTCGTGCGTCAGATGCTTTCTTGTAGACGACTGTGGAGCAGCGCAGCTCCTCCAATGGTAAGTCTAAAAAAGTTTCAGGTAAGTGCTATTTCTTACCTGTTCTAGGTCTCCTGCAGGAACCTCTGAGATACTTGCAGGATGTTCGCGATAGCCGACGAGGGCACCAGCCTAGGGCTCTGGGGGAACCCTGGTCCAACCGTGGAAGCGGAGAGCTGGGAATAACCATGTAACAATTACAGCATGGAAACAGGCCCTCTCTGCCCTTCCAGTCCGTGCCGACCATTTATTTTCCCCTAGTCCCATCTACTTGCACACAGACCATACCCCTCCATTCCCTTCCCGTCCATATACCTATCCACTTTACTTTTAAATGCTAAAATCGATCCTGCCTCCACCACTTCTGCTGGAAGATCATTCCACACAGCCACCACTCTCTGAGTAAAGAAGTTCCCCCTCATGTTACCCCTAAACCTCTGTCCCTTAATTCTCATGTAATGCCCTCTTGTTTGAATCTTCCCTACCCTCAATGGAAAAAGCTTATCCACGTCAACTCTGTCTATCCCATTCATCATTTTAAAGACCTCAATCAAGTCCCCCCTTAACCTTCTGCGCTCCAAAGAATGAAGACCTAACTTGTTCAACCTTTCTCTGTAACTTAGCTGCTGGAACCCAGGCAACATTCTAGTAAATCTCCTCTGTACTCTCTCTATTTTGTTGTCAACCTTCCTATAATTAGGCGACCACAATTGTACACCATACTCCAGAATTGCTCTCACCAATACCTAGTACAATTTTAACATTAGTTCCCTACTCTTATATTCAATGCTCTGATTTATAAAGGCCAGCACACCAAAAGCTTTCTTTACCACCCTATCTACATGTGATTCCACCTTCAGGGAACTATGCACAGTTATTCCCAGATCCCTCTATTCCACAACATTCCTCAATTCCCTACCATTTACAATGTATGTCCTATTTTGATTTGTCCTGCCAAGATGTAGCACCTCACACTTATCATCAGTAAACTCCATCTGCCATCTTTCAACCCACTCTTCCAAATGTCCCAGATCTCTCTGTAGACTGAAAATCTACTTAATTATCCACAGCACCACCTATCTTAGTATCATCTGCATACTTACTTATCCAATTTTCCACCCCATCATCTAGATCATTGATGTACATGGCAAACAACAGTGGACCCAACACAGATCCCTGAGGCACCCCACTGGTCACCGGCTTCCAACCTGACCAACAGCCATCCACCATTACTCTCTGTCATCTCCCATTCAGCCACTGTTCAGAATCTATCTTGCTACTCCGCCATTAACACCCAAAGATTGAACCTTCTTAACCAACCTTCCATGGGGAACCTTGTCAAAGGCCTTACTGAAATCCATATAGACAACATCCACTGCTTTACCTTCCAGGACCTTCCAGGCACAAATCCATGTTGACTGTTCTTGATCAGACCCTGTTTATCCAGATGCTTATACATATTATCTCTAAGTATCCTTTCCATTAATTTGCCAACCACTGACGTCAATAACACCCGCCATTAACACCCAAAGATTGAACCTTCTTAACCAACCTTCCATGGGGAACCTTGTCAAAGGCCTTGCTGAAATCCATATTAGACAACATCCACTGTTTTACCCTCATCAATTTCCCTAGTAACCTCTTCAAAAAATTCAAGAAGGTTTGTCAAACATGACCTTCCAGGCACAAATCCATGTTGACTGTTCTTGATCAGACTCTGTTTATCCAGATGCTTATATATTATCTCTGTATCCTTTCCATTAATTTGCCCACCACTGACGTCAAACTAACATGTCTATAATTGCTAGGTTTATTCTTTGAACTCATTTTAAACAATGGAACAACATGCGCAGTGCACCAATCCTCCGGCACTATTCCCGTTTCTAATGACATTTGAAATATTTCTGTCATAGCCCCTGCTATTTCTACACTAACTTCCCTCAATGTCCTTGGGAATATCCTGTCAGGACCTGGAGACTTATCCACTTTTATATTTTTCAAAAGTGTCCGTATTTCCTCCTCTTTGAATCTCATAGTTTCCATAGCTACTCTACTTTTTTCCCTTACCTCACAAGAGTTCAATATCCTTCTCCTTGGTGAATATCGAAGAAAATAAATTGTTCAATATCTCCCCCATCTCTTTTGGCTCTGCAGATAGCTGTCCATTCTGGCTCTCTAATGGTCCAATGTTATCCCTCGTTATCTGTTTGCTATTAATATAGCTGTAGAAACCCTTTGGATTTACTTTCACCTTTCTTGCCAAAGCAACCCCATATCTTCTTTTAGCTTTTCTTATTTCTTTCTTAAGATTCTTTTTACATTCTTTATACTCATCTAGCACCTCATGTACTCCATGTCTCCTATAATTATTGTAGATATCTCTCTGTTTTTGAATCATGTCCAATTTCCCTTGAAAACCATGGCTCTTTCCGATTTTTACTATTTCCTATCAACCGAACAGGGACATAAAGATTCTGTACTCTTACAATTTCCCTTTTAAATGTCCTCCATTTCTCTTCTACATCCTTCCCATCAAACAAAATGTCACAATTCACTCCTTTTAAATCATTGCGCATTCCCTCAAAGTTAGCCTTTCTCCAATCAAAAATCTCAACCCTAGGTCCAGTTCTGACTCTCTCCATAATTATATTGAATGTGGTAGAATGATATATTGTATGTAACAGCTGATGGGGTGCAAATTGAAGACTAAGAGGACTCTGTCCCTGTTGTGACTGGGGGGAGGAGGAGCAAGAGTGAAACTACAGGAAAGAGAGGAGACGGGTGAGGGCCTCATCTATGTCAGAGATGGGGAAACCCCCATTCCTTGAAGAATTAGGACTTCTCGGATATCCTCGTATGCCCTCTTCTCCACTTTCCCACAATTATCAGCATAACCCGAATCTTCACTCACAAAAGAACACGACAGGCTATCTCTTGCACAACCAAGGATTTTACTTCTAATTGTTTAGTTTTGACCCAATACTTTTCTGTCAATGTAATTTTCTTTTCATTCTTTTGTAGATTCTTTTGCTATTTTTTCATATGAGGAGTTTCTAGGTCCACCATTTTTCTTATATTTTCCTGAAATCTTTTGAATCTCTCTGAAAAACTTAGAAACATAGAAAAATAGGTGCTGGGGTAGGCCATATGGCACTTCGAGCCATCACTGCCATTGAATATGATCATGGCTAATCATCCAGAATCGGTACCCCATTCCTGCTTTCTCCCCATATCCCTTGATTCCATTAGCCCTAAGAGCTAAATCTAACTCTCACTTGAAAACATCCATTGCCTCACCCGCTGAGTTTCTCCAGCATTTTTGACCAGCTTCGATTTTCCATCATTTGCGGTTGCTTCTTAAAATATTTCCTTTCATCATATGTCAGTCCCGCCATCCCGGGAATTAATCTGGTGAATCTACACTGCACTCCCTCAATAGCAATAATGTCCTTCTTCAAATTAGGAGACCAAAATTGCACACAATGCTCCAAGTGCGGTATCATCAGTGCCCTGTACAACTGCTGTAGGACCTCCTTGCTCCTAAACTCAAATCCTCTTGGTATGAAAGCCAACATGCCATTAGCTTGCTTCACTGCCTGCTGTACCTGTATGCTTACTTTCAGTGACTGATGTACAAGGACATCCAGGCCTCGTTGCACCTCCCCTTTTCCGAATCCGACACCATTCTGATAATAATCTGCCTTCCTGTTCTTTATACTGCATCTGCCATGCTTCTGCCCACTCAACCAACCTATCCAAGTCACCCTGCAGCCTCATGGCATCCTCCTCGCAGCTCACACTGCCACCCAGCTTTGTGTCATCCGCAAATTTGGAGATGTTACATTTAATTACCTCGTCTAAATCATTAATATATATTGTAAATAACTGGGGTCCCAGCACCGAGCTGTGCGGCACCCCACTAGTCACTGCCAGCCATTCTGAAAAGGATCCGTTAATTCCTACTCTTTGCCTCCTGTCTGCCAACCAGTTCTCTATCCATGTCAAGAGTTTTTCTGGTCAATTTACATACTCCCTGTATTCTTTTAGACTTTACGTTAGACCAGAGATACTGCGCAGAAACAGGCCCTTTTGCCCACCGAGTCTGTGCCAACCAGTGATCACCCAGTACACTCGTATTATCCTACACACGAAGGACAATTTTATCATTTTACCAAAGCCAATTAACTTACATACTTGCACATCCTTGGATTGTGGGGGGAGACTTGTGTGGTCACAGGAAGAATGAACAAACTCTGTACAGACAGCACCTATAGTCGGGATCGAACCCAGGTCTCTGGCGCTGTAAAACAGCAGCTCTACTGCTGCGCCACCTATTAATTGTCAAGCAATTCACAAAATGAATGTACAAAGATCATAACCGTGTATCATCAAAACTCAAAGTCATAGCAAGAGATCATAGAGTTGGGAGAGGAAACCAAGCTTCTGTATCCAGGATTGTCAACCAAAAGTCTGAAAGCAAATCACTATTGCCCAAGAGGACAGACAGGTGTGGCTGCAATAGGAAGATGACTCCAACAGATGACATCTTGCTGCTTTGGGAAAGTAAGAATGATCCAAGAAAGATAAGCAATGTCCTGAAGAAAGATTTGGAGGCACCAAGTCTCTCAACAAGCTCAAGTACCATGCCAACGCCTCATCAAAGTTGGTCATTTAGCCAGTGACCTATGGAAAAACAACTTCTATCTGCTGCAATGAAAACGTAATGACACCAGTAGGCATTAAAATATAAAAACTGGACATGTGAGGACTGGAAACAGGTGTTATTCACTGACAAAGTAATTTCCTGGTTCAGGGTTGACTTGGCCCACATGTTCAGAGATTAGTCTGAGGGCCGGTGAGAAGAAGTGTTGATCAGTTGACCAGACGTGTTGTTTCAGACACGACCATGTTGGTTCACTGCACCCAGTTGCTGCAATGATGACTTCACCGCAACATATTGATGTACTGCAAAGAAGGGTGGTGCGGGAAATGGTAGCACTTTTCCAAATGGATGTGGGATATTCCAGCAAGACCTTGCGCTGTGCCACACATCAAAATGGTGACCCAATTCTTCCTGTAGAAGGGGATACAGGTGATATAGCTCACCTGTTCCGATTGAGAAGTTGTGATTAGTTATCAAGAAGAGACTGAAAGGAAAGGACTGTACGAAAAGCTGAGGGGAGAAGGATTTAATAGGAACCTGAGGGGCAACTTTTTAATGCAAAGTGTGGTAGATATATGGAACGAGCTCCAGAGGAGGTAGGTGAAGCAGGTACTATCACATTTAAAAAATATTTGGACAGGTACATGGATATGAGAGGTTTAGAGGAATACGGGCCAAACACAGGCAGGTGGGACTATTGTAGATGGGGTAAGTTAGTCGACATGGGCAAGTTGGGCTGAAGGGCCTGTTTACCCGCTCTATGACTATGACTCTATTTGGCAGAAGCTCATCAAGATGTAAAAATCCTTAGAATCTGGCCAACTCCATACCAAATCATGTCAAAGAGATGATAAACAACCATGGTGGACATATAATGTAATAGCGACATAATGGTGTGATGATAATGAAATAAAAGGTAGCCCTGCCACAGGCATATTGACTTGTTACATCCGAGTGCATCCTTTTTCAATTATTTTGCACAAGCATATATGTACTGGTGATGCTGCTGCATGCAAGATTTATATTGAGCTTGAGTTTAGTTTATTGTCACGAGGTGCAGTGAAAAGCTTTTTGTTGCATGTTAACCAGTCAGTGCAAAGACATTACATGATACCAATCGAGCCATCCACTATGTACAGATACATGATAAAGAGGGTACAGAGGAGATTTACTAGAATGTTGCCTGGGTGTCAACAGCTAAGTTACAGAGATAGGTTGAATAAGTTAGGTCTTTATTCTCTGGAGCGCAGAAGGTTAATGGGTGACTTGATAGAGGTCTTTAAAATGATGAGAGGGATAGACAGAGTTAATGTGGACAAGCTTTTCCCTTTGAGAATAGGGAAGATTCAAACAAGAGGACATGACTTTAGAATTAAGGGACAGAGGTTTAGGGGTAACATGAGGGGGAACTTCTTTACTCAGAGAGTGGTAGCGGTGTGGAATGAGCTTCCAGTGGAAGTGGTGGCGGCAGGTTCGTTGGTATCATTTAAAAATAAATTGGATAGGCATATGGATGAGAAGGGTATGGAGGGTTATGGTATGAGTGCAGGCAGGTGGGACTAAGGGAAAAAAGTTGTTCGGCACGGACTTGAAGGGCCGAGATGGCCTGTTTCCGTGCTGTAATTGTTATATGGTTATATGGTTAAAGGAAAATAATATGAATGATGTTTAGTGCAAAATAACGTCTAGTAAAGTCCGATCAAAGATTGTCTGAGGGTCTCCAATGAGGTAGATAGTAGCTCAGGACTACTCCATAGTTGTTGGTCTGTAACTCAGGGGTGCCGGGGTTTATGGGGAAAAGGCAGGTGAATGGGGTTGGGAGGGAGAGATAGATCAGCCATGATTGAATGACGTAGACTTGATGAGTCTAATGGCCTAATTCTGCTCCTATTACTTATGACCTCACAGTAATTGTGACCATAAAATCAAATTGATTAGACTTGATTCACTCTGATTATTAATATTATGTAGAGTAGAAAAAGGAAAGACATTTATTTTACGACTAATAGGGTAAATGAAGCATTTCTGATTTACATTGATTCTACTATTGAGAGTGAGGAATTACCATCTATGAAATACAACAGGTTAGTCCCATAAATTACACATTTATGTCCTGGTATTCGATTAATTCCTGTGAAAGGTTGATCTGCGAACCCTCTTGCTCTTTCGCTTTCTCAGGAAGTTCAACAAATTGGAAGGTGTTTGGAAGAAATGCAAATTGGAGAAAGGCAAATACAACAATGTTTGAGGTTGACTTATCAGTAACATTTATTTTGCAATTTCTTTTTGATAATAGATTTTAGCTGCAAATTTATCTGATTTAGATGACCAAAATTAGTAATACCGATTAACTAATGAGCAAAACAAGTTGATTAAATAATTATATAAGTTACACTTGTCTGAAGAAGGGTCTCATCCCAAAATGTTACCCATTCTTTCTGTCCAGAGATGCTACCTGTCCTGCTGAATTACTCTAGCATTTTGTGTCTATCTTCAGTGATAACTAGCATCTGCACTTCCTTCCTACACATTATATTCAGTTTGATCTTAAGGGCCGTCCCACTTTCATGACCTAATTCACGACCTTTTCCACTAGTGGACATTTTTCATCAGGCTAGAAAAACGGCCCAACCTACTTGATGCTGCCAGTACCTATGACTAGCATCACGACCCACCTATGACCTACCTACGATCTCCTACGTCCTCCTGACGACGGTGATGCGAGTATGAGTCAAGGGCATACTCAATAGAGGTCGTGAATTAGGTCGTGAAAGTGTGACAGGCCCTTTAATACACACAATTAACGTGATTTTAAATTATTTATTATCAGTTTGATCATTGATAACCATAGCAGTATAAAATCCGTGGATTGTCATTAAGGGAAGATGCTTGTTTGTCTGAAGTTCTGGGTTATCCTTCCATTCACAATCCCTACATAAATTACAAAGTATTGCCTTCCTTGCATTACAAAGGAAATATGCTGCAATGTGCATTCATTTGAAGCACTTGAGGATGTGAAAAATTCTAAATAAATGCACATTGGTCTTTTCCACACATACAAGTTAATTATTTAAAATGCAATGGGCCTCGCATTGATTGAATGCTCAAAACAAGATGGGAGGGAGAAGAAATTGGAAATAGGTTTGTACAGTATAAGTCCTTTTTTTTTGAATTCCCCTAAAACTTACCCCTCAGATGAGCTCTCTTTAATTAGTCTGCTGTTTCTCCATATGATTGCCTGTATTTGCCATTGTATAAACCATGATCAACAGCGATGGTGATCTTCAAAGTGAATTTTAGGTGATTGTAATTTCCTAATATCACTGAAGATGTTAAATCTGTCACTGGTCAGCTCTTGCAACTAAAATTTAGTAGGGAGTTTATTTGTACTGCGAAAGGTACATTGTGGGGATTACTGAGACGTGGCTGCAGGAGGATCGGGCCTCGGAACTTAATATTCAGGGTTATACATCCTATAAAAAGGAGAGGCAGGTGGGCAGAGGAGGGGGGTGGGGGTAGCTCTGCTTGTGAGGGATGGAATTCAGTCCCTTGCGAGGGAAGACATAGGGGCTGACGCGGTAGAGTCACTGTGGATTGAGTTGAGGAATTGTAAAGGCGAGAAGACATTAATTGGTGTTATTTACAGACCCCCAAATAGTAGCCCGGATGTAGGGTGTAAGTTGCAGCAGGAATTAAAACTGGCATGTAACAAAGGTAACGCCACTGTGGTCATGGGGATTTCAATATGCAGGTAGACTGGGAAAATCAGGTTAGTTCAGGACCCCAAGAAAGAGAGTTTGTTGAATGCTTCCGAGATGGATTCTTAGAGCAGCTTGTAATGGAGCCGACCAGATAAAAGGCAATTCTGGATTTGGTGTTGTCAAATGAACCAGATATGATAAGAGAACTCGAGGTAAAGGAACTGCTTGGAGGTAGTGATCATAATATGATTAAATCTGCAATTTGAGAAGGAGAACGTTAATTCAGAAGTGTCAGTGATGCAGTTGAACAAGGGGGACAATGAAGGCATGAGAGGGGAGCTGGCCAAAGTAGACTGGAAAGGGATCCTAGCAGGAATGATGGTGGAACAACTATGGCAGGAATTTCTGGGCATAATCCGGAAGATGCAGGATCATTTCATTGCAAAAAGGAAGAAAGATTCTAAGGGGAGTAGGAGGCAACCGTGGCTGACAAGAAAAGTTAGGGATAGAATAAAACTAAAAGAAAAGATGTATAACACAGCAAAGAGTAGCCGGAAGCCAGAGGATTGGGAAACTTTCATAGGACAACAGAAGGAAACAAAACGGGCAGTACGGGCTGAAAAGATGAAGTACAAGGGGAAGCTGGCCAGGAAAATAAAGAAGGACAGTAAAAGCTTCTTTAGATATGTTAAGGGAAAAAGAGAAGCAAAGTCCAATGTGGCAGACATGGGTGAAATTATTATGGGCAGCAAGGAAATGGCAGAAGAGTGAATGGGTACTTTGTGTCTTCACTAAGGAGGACACAAACAATCTCCCAGATGTACTGGAGGACAGAAGATCTAAGGCGGTAGAGGAACTAAAAGACATTTTCTATAGGCAGGAAATAGTATTGGGTAGGCTAATGGGACTGAAGGATGATAAATCCCCTGGGCCTGATGGTCTGCATCCCGGGGTCCTCAGGGAGGTGGTTCTAGAAATAATGGACGCATTGGTGATCATATTCCAATAATCAATAGATTCAGGATCAGTTCCTGTGGATTGGAGGATAGCTAATGTTATCCCACTTTTCATGAAAGGAGCGAGAGAATTACAGACCAGTTAGCCTGACTTCGGAGGTGGGAAAGATGCTGGAGTCGATTATTAAAGAGGTAATAATGGGGCATTTGGATAGCAGTAAAATGATTAATCCAAGTCAACATGGATTTATGAAAGGGAAGTCATGCTTGACTAATCTTCTGGAATTTTTTGAGGATGTAACAAGTAAAATGGTTGAACGGGTGCCAGTGGATGTAGTGTTTCTAGACTTTCAGAAAGCCTTTGATAAGGTCCCGCACGGGAGACTGGTGACTAAAATTAGAGCACATGGTATTTGTGGTAGGGTGTTGACATAGATAAAAAAATTGGTTGGCAGACCGGAAGCAAGGAGTAGGAGTGAACTTGTCCTTTTCAGAATGGCAGGCAGTGGCGAGTGGAGTGCCGCAAGGCTCAATGTTGGGGCCGCAACTGCTTACCATTTATATTAATGATTTGGAAGAGGGAATTCGGAGCAACACTGGCAAGTTTGCGGATGACACAAAGCTGGGTGGCAGTGTGAACTGTGAAGAGGATGTTAGGAGGTTGCAGAGGGACCTGGACAGGTTGAGTGAGTGGGCAGATGTGTGGCAGATGCAGTATAATATAGATAAATGTGAGGTTATACACTTTGCGGCAAAAGCAAGGGGACAGATTATTATTTCAATGGGGTTAGGTTAGGTAAGGGGGAGGTGCAGCGAGACCTGGGTGTCACTAAGTTGGCGTGCACTTACAGCAGGCAGTGAAGAAAGCTAATGGAATGTTGGTCTTCATAACAAGAGGATTTCAGTATTGGAGTAAGGAGGTTTTACTTCGGAGTCACGTGAGTGATTCCATGAAGAACCCCGTCCAGGCCACATGCGCGTCAGTACGTCAGCCGCATTGGCGCAAGCACCAGACTGGCAGGACAGAGCTCCTGCCGGCGGTAAGTTAAACCTAGAGGTTTGTTTTTACTTACCGGGCTTTTTTCAAGCAGGAGCCTCTCTTCACAGAGGTTTTCCTGCCAGTTTCACAACCCAACGAGCGAACCGGTTATGGACTGTGGGGAAACCCAGTCCGACCGCGGAAGCGGTTAACCGGAAAAAAGATCTGGTTGTGAGATAAGGAGTCGCTGACAAGGCAGTCAGTGGCTCCCAGACTGCGGGGATGCCGTGAAACGGCAAGGAAATAACACGAGAGTCACTGACAGTGTGGTCAGCGGCTCACAGACATCGGTCCCCAGGAAGGGAATATAATTGGTGAGAAAGGACTTGTTCAGCCCTATTTGGACTCGGGTGAGTAGGACTACAAGGGTTTTCTCTTAATAATAAAGTTTAATGTATGTTATAGTATTTTCTTAAAGTTAAAAGCAAAGTTTAAGTCATAAAAAGTTATTGTTATATGTCCCTGACAATGAAATTCTTGTTGTTTAGCACAAGTTGCTGAGAAGGGTTAAACATTGTTTTAACCCTTCACAGGTAAAGCTGTACACTAAACATTTTTCATTTAGTGAGCCTACACTGTAATAGCACAGGCAGCGCCTGACAGGGCTGCTTCATGTATGAAAGTGCCGGCCTACGTGAGGGCCGTGCCAGCAGCACCTGGTACAGGGCTGTTTTCATGTCAAAAAGCGCCGGCCTCTACAAGAGGCAGCACGAGCAATGCCTGGGACAGGGTTGCTCAAGTTCACACATAAGTCTGCTATGCCCACTGAGTCGGGAGATGATTTTCCACCGGGGCTGGATAGCAAGGTCCACGGAGTCAGGGGATGATTCCTCATCAGGGCTGGATAGTACGTCTGAAACGACTATCCCAAATGCAGCAACTGTTGGCTACAGTGCTACAGCAGGGCACACACCAACAGGAGGAGTGTCAGCGCCACCCTGAACAAAAAGGCGGCAGCAGTATCTAGTAGAGAACAGTTTGATAGCACCTTCATAGATGAGGATTAGTTCTGACACCGACTCTGATGGTAAGGTTGAGACAGATGTTCAACCTCTGCAGGCCGCACCAGCAGCTCCAGTTGACAGTGCTGCTACAGGTCTCCCTCTTGGAGGCAGAGACCAAGACGGGTCAGTATCCTGCTGACACTGTCTCAGGGTATGGCCGTGGGGAATACCCCAAGGGATGAAGAGCATGTATCAGCGGTACCTTTTTTCCTGACAACAAAGTTGCCATCCCAGCAGAATGTTCCATTCGGGTATAGGTCCAATAGGTTCATATCAGTATAGGTATCCTGCAGCAGCGCCTGTTTAGGGCTGCCTATGAATCACCCTCTCTGAGGAGGGAAGAGCAAAAGGTCAAGATATAACTGACTCCAGGCTCTAAAGAAGTCAATAGAACATACTGAAGCACATACGTGCTGGCAGTGAACAGCGCCAACAGGGGATGTGAGAGCCAGTCGCCGAATCTGTTATTCAGGTAGGCCTGTTCAACAGGGGAAGAAAACCTGGCAGACTAATCAATTAAGACCAATGGCGGGCAAAGGTCATCGTTTTCAGAACGCACCCTAGGCGCTCATCGGCAGTAGGTGGTTCACTGGAGCTGGGGGCAACATGATAGCTCAGAAATACCATGCACCTTACCAACCCTACTCAACAAAGTGGGTCTAGCATTTCCAAAACATGGATAAGTGCACCGTTCATAAGTTGTAATATATTGTTCAGCTGAGCAAATCAAGGATCTGATATCGTGCAAAGTAGCAACCTCTCAAAGGACATGTAGACCATTGTTCACAACCTTACGCTATTGTCAGCTGAAGCTACTTCAGTCACAATGATGAAAAAACAGTATTCAGCATTGCTGAACATGACAATAAACTCATTTGAACTTGAACTTGAACTCGCTCCAGTGGTTTGGTCAGTCGAATTCGTAATTACAAACTGATGCTAAGGACTCGAAGGTGAGAAGTTCCGAATGCCATCTCTAGTTGGAGGTATTGGAGATTTGCATGAATTACCAATTCTTCATTGTTGGTATCAACTAAATATATACACTACATACAACCCATGGGTAAGGGGCTATTGAGCGAATATACATATTCTACACACTCAATTTCAAGTTGCTACTCTACGATGGTGACATATGTTAGTCACATGGCAATCAAGTAAAAGTATCCTGTAATAATTACCTAATCTCCTTTGCCACTGGTGTATCATCCAGTTCAGATCGATGACAATACAGAATAGGTATTGGATCTCAAAGTATTATGAAAGTATGGTTCAATGCTACATCGAATATCGTCATGTTGGTGCATGTTTATTCACTGATTGCAAAAATATGTGGCACAATAGTGCGGAGAAATACATTCTCGCTACAAAAGGAGGAATGTTCTTTTATGTCTTCCTCCATTTTGCCTCATTAGCCAGGTCTTAAAACAGTCAGCAAGACCTCGCATGGGTTCGTACTGTCAGACTGGCTAAGCAGCCATGTTGCCTACTTCATCAGGCATAATAGTACGGTATACGGTTGTTCCAAAAAACTTGCTTGGTTCAAACTGTGGTTCAGGAGACCGGCCTTTGCATAATAAAACAATTATTGACTTACACATTTTGAATGGATTGACTTATGGCTCGGGTTGTCACATCAAGCCATGAAAGTGCTCACTGCAGAGTGCAGGGGTAGCATCCAAAAAAGCAGTACATTCCTATTGAGGGGATCGGAAGTGATGTTAATGTTACATTTAATATGGTACAGATTACTGACATCTTCCAGTTCATTCTTAAATGGTATTTGACAATAATTCAGTTATAGACACACTACAACTGCAACAAAGGGGAACTACTCTGTCAGGTTCAATCTGGATATCGAGTTGTTAAAGAGATCTTGACACAAGTTCTCCCACTGCAAGAATATGCAGTTGGTTATTGAAAATGTGTGAACATTACTTCGCCAAGGGGTTCCAGCTACATCCTTAGTTATGACACTAATATGAGCACAACGACGGCAAACATTGCAAACGCTGTGGCTAGACAGGATGGAATTGGCTGCAGTTGCCATTACATTTTACATTCTGATCTACACGAGCAGAGCAGACCGGGGGTGTCATGATTTAAGATCATTTTTCGGATACCCCATGGTCTCACATCTATGTGGGAGGGCAGGCTTGCTATATTATATCAAGGCCACCAGAATCCTAAGAAGTGTGGAATCAGCATTGTTTATTAATCAACAAACAACTACACAAAGGAAGGTCGGTTCAGACTATTTCAGGGTGGCTGCAGCAGGTTCTGGGTTAATGGGTTATGCAAGTATTAACACTGATGATTGTATATCTCATTCCACCAGGTCAGCATCAACATCAGCGGCCAGGGCAATGGACATGCCCATCGACCATATCCTCATGACCGTAGGATAGTCAACTAAATTGATTTAAAACATTTTTCCATAGGCTGGTTACTGACCCAAGGTTTTGCCCATTCTGTTTTGCGTCCACTTTAGCCTCCCCTGAGTTACAGGGGTTGCTATTGATTTCTTTATTAACGTAAACCATTAATACATTTGAATCAATATCATGCTTAATGTATTTTTGATTATTCACTCATCCTGAGTCAACCGATGCAGTGAGACGCCAAGATTTCGATCTGCGGCATGAAATCACAAAGCTTCGAACTCTTCATGGAATCACTCACGTGACTCTGAAGTAAAATAGTAAGATTAAATGAGAACTTTCCAGTTTGAAGTTTGATCTTGATTTTATGAGGAGTTATGTTGGTGATTACGTGCCCTCCACGCCCAACCCTCTCTCATAAAGATCATCTGGTAGTTCTCGAGTCACGCATCTTACTATGTCACTTTGGTGATTGTTATTTGTGATTTCATACCGCTACTTTGAAGATTGACGGGCATGCGGCCTGGACGGTGTTCTTCACGTAATCACCAATGTAACTCCTCATAAAATCAAGATCAAACTTCAAACTGGTACGTTCTCGTTTAATCTTACTATTCTTCTGCAGTTGTTTCGGGCTCTGGTGAGACCACATCTGGAGTATTGTGTACAGTTTTGGTCTCCTAATTTGAGGAAGGACATCCTTGTGATTGAGGCAATGCAGCGTAGGTTCACGAGATTGATCGCTGGGATGGCGGGACTGTCATATGAAGACAGATTGAAAAGACTAGGCTTGTATTCACTGGAGTTTAGAAGGATGATGGGGACCTTATAGAAACATATAACATTATAAAAGGACTGGGAAAGCTAGATGCAGGAAAAATGTTCCCAATGTTGGGCGAGTCCAGAACCAGGGGCCACAGTCATAGAATAAAGGGGAGGTCATTTAAGACTGAGGTGAGAAAAAACTTTTTCACCCAGAAAGTTGTGAATTTATGAAATTCTCTGCCACAGAGGGTGGTGGAGGCCAAATTACTGGATGGATTTAAAAGAGAGTTGGATAGAGCTTTAGGGGTTAGTGGAGTCAAGGGAGGAGGCAGGCATGGGTTATTGATAGCAGACGACTAGCCATGATCACAATGAATGGCTGTGCTGGCTCGAAGGGCCGAATGGCCTCCTCCTGCACCTATTTTATATGTTTCTAAACGAGTGGCATAGTGGTGCACAGCACTTGCAGCACCGGAGACCTGGGTTTGATCCTGACTACGGGTGCTGTCTGTACGAAGTTTGTACGTTCTCCCCGTGACCGCTTGGGTTTTCTCCCAGATCTTCAAATTCCTCCCACATTCCAAAGATGTACAGGTTTGTAAGTTAATTGGCTTTGTATAAAAAATGTAAAATTGGCCCTTGTGTGTGTAAGATTATGTTAATATGCAGGGATCGCTGGTTGGCGTGGACTCGGTGGGCCGAAGGGACAGTTTCTGCACTGTATCTCTAAACTAAACTAAAGGTAGATACACAATTCTGGAGTAATCAGTGGGACAGGCAGCATCTCTGGAGAGAAGGAATGTGTGACGTTTCGAGTCGAGACACTTCTTCAGATACCTGCAGTTCTTTCCTAAACTAAACCATCCTATGCATTTTGTGATGTGCTTTTTCCTGTTTTGGACTGACTATGCTTTTTGGAGCTGTTAGTTTGATGCTGACATTTTTTGCTCTTTGCCTGGAATGCATTTCTCATTTTTCTTGAGACACATGAGACTATTTGACCCATGAAGTCTCTCCCTGCTCTCAGAACTTATCGATTGATCTCATTTTTTCCACCTGTAGCACTGCAATCTTTGCTCTTCCACAAGCCCATCAATGTCACCCTGATTCTTCTGTCATCCACCCTCACCAAGGGCGATTTATAAGAGCCAATTAATCTGCCATGTCTTTGAGATGGGGGTGGCCAGCATTGAACCCACGTAACTGTAGCAGCAGTGTGCCACAGTGCTGCCCTTGCAGAATTACCTTGCAAATCCATGGCAGAGGCAGGTGAGAAGGTTTCAAACACTCAGCTTGGGATGACTATGTTTTGATGGGTGATGGCACAGGAAATTATTCTGGATGAAGCCAACTACATCCAGCTACATATGCTTTTATCTCACTGTTTAACGACAGCATCTCTCCGCTGTGCAGAGTAAAAGTAAACATGTGGCTGTGGTAGCCAGGCAGTGATCTAAGGAGGCTGGAAACCTAATCTGAGAATCATGTCTAAAACAAAATAGGACACCCAGTGCTGGAGTAATTATAGCAATGTTACAACATTTTGAGATTTTAAAAATCAAGTCTTCAATTTACAATTCAGATAAAGCATAAAAATAAGTTTAATTTGACACCAGATTCACTTTCATATCTTCAGTATTAAAAAAGTTATGGCCATTTTCATACTCGGAAATTAGCATCTTGTTCCCTGTTGCTTTTCCATTGACTTAACACATAAGTTGAAGCATTCTGAAACAAATATGAAACGATCTTACTTGGATGACCTGAAATTAAAGCATGTAATTAGTTAGTTACCCAATTGTAACTAATTACAAAATTCAATTACTAGATCTAAACATCTATCCATTTCTTAAGAAAATATTAACATTTTTTAAAAAGCCTAAGTGTCCAAATAACATTCACACAAGAATTCACAACATAACATAATTTTTAAATCTCAGTTATGAATTTATAGGCCAAATGGAAGGAATTTAGTGTTTAATGCCTGTAAATTGGGCTTGCGAGTGGGATTTTATGGAACGCGATGGATTGGAACGTTGCGGTTGCGGTGAATATATACCCCATATCGGCAGGAAAAATACTGCCGGTTCATATGGGGACTAAATCACCATTTCGCAACATGAAATGTTGATTAAGGCCATCTAAACAAGCAAGTTTATATGAAAAAATAAACAGCTTTCCTTTACCTGTCCCCTACATAAAATCCGTTCCCGTTGTCAGCATTCACGGCATTAGAAGTTAATTTTTATTTTACTCGAGCGCTGAAATAGACGGGCGATTGAAGGAAAAAAAAAATTGCATACCGGCAGTCGGAACGAATCTCCAGAAAAAGCTCGCACTGCGAGAAAATATAATTCCGGAAGGCAAGGGGAAAACCACATTTTAACCCCCCCCCCCCCCCCCCCCCAAAGGTGCCAAAGTCGCGCACACGGCCAGTGACAGAACTGCAGTGCCGCTGAAGGTCAGTTTTGTAACATACCTAGTAATTATGCAGCATCCCTACAAAACATTGAAAGGTGACCTTTCAGGTTGGGATCCTTCTTCGGAGTGTCTAAAACATCCTGGCCAAGAAACTCAAGTGTGTGAAATGAACATTGCAGTCCACCGTGCCAGTGACATGCACTTCGGTAAATTAAGTAACAGCAGTTGTGGCTAAATTAACTGAGGGAGATCGAAGATTGAAGATCATTAGTTGGCAGTACATGAATTTGGTTGAACTAAACTTTGGGAGTAGAGAATAATAAAAAATAAAAATTAAAAAAAATAAAATAAAAAATTTAAAAAATATATATATATATATATTTAATAGAGTAATTTGGGAGTAAGATGTCAGTGGAGATTGGCCCCATGGTTTGCTCAGCCTGCAACATGTGGGAGATCAGGGATATGGTCGGTGTCCCTGATGACTACATTTGCAGGAAGTGTGTCCAGCTGCAGCTCCTGGCAGACTGCATTGAACGATTGGAGCTGCGGCTGGATTCATACTGGAGCATCCACGATGCAGAGAAAGTCATGGACAGCACATATAACGAGTTGGTCACGCCACAGGTAACAGTTTAAGAGGACAGAAAGGGAGCGGGTGGCCAATAGCCAGCAAAGCAGTAGGCAGATAGTGCAGGAGTCCCCTGCGGTCATCTCCCTACTCAACAGGTTTACCATTTTGGATACTGTTGAGGGAGATGGCTCATCAGGGGAATGCAGCAGCAGCCAAGTTCATGGCACCATGGGTGGCTCTGTAGCACATGATGGGGGAAAAAAGAGGGGAAGGGCTATTGTAATAGGAGATTCAATTGTCAGGGGAATAGATAGGCATTTCTGCGGCCGCAAAAGAGACTCCAGGATGGTATGTTGCCTCCCTGGTGCAAAGGTCAGGGATGTTACTGAACGGCTGCAGAACATTCTGGAGGGGGAGGGTGAACAGCCAGTTGTCGTGGTGCATATTGGCACCAACGATATAGGGAAAAAAAGGGATGAGGTCCTACAAGGTGAATTTAGGGAGCTTGGAGATAAACTCAAAAGTAATAATCTCTGGATTATTCCCAAAGGTAATAATCTCTGGATTATTACCAGTACCACGGGCCAGTCAGAGTAGAAATAGGAGGATATTGCAGATGAATACGTGGCTTGAAAAATGGTGCAGGGGGGAGGGATTCAAATTTTTAGGGCACTGGAACCATTTCTGGGGGAGGTGGGACCAGTACAAACAGGACGGTCTGCACCTGGGCTGGAATGGAACCAACGTCCTTGGGGGAGTGTTTGCTAGTGCTGTCGGGGAGGATTTAAACTAATGTGGCAGGGGGATGGGTACAAGAGCAGAGAGGCAGGTGGGTGTAAAACGAGGGTGGAAGCAATAGGGAGCAAGGTGAAAAGTAAAAGTGGCAGACAGACAAAACCAGGGCAGACAAAACCAGGGCAAAAATCAAAAAGGGCCACTTCTCAACAAAATTGTATAAGGGGTAAGAGCGTTGTAAACTTAATTACTTACCTGAAGGCCTTGTGTCTCAATGCAAGGAGTATTCGTAATAAGGTGGATGAGTTGAACGTGCAGATAGCTATTAATGAGTATGATATAGTTGGGATCACGGAGACATGGCTCCAGGGTGACCAAGGTTGGGAGCTGAACATCCAGGGATATTCAATATTCAGGAGGGATAGAGAGAAAGGAAAAGGAGGTGGGGTAGCGTTGCTGGTTAGAGAGGAGATTAACGCAATGGAAAGGAAGGACGTCAGCTTGGAGCATGTGGAATCGGTATGGGTAGAGCTGCGAAACACTAAGGGGCAGAAAACGCTAGTGGGAGTTGTGTACAGGCCACCTAACAGTAGTAGTGAAGTTGGGGATGGTATCAAACAGGAAATTAGAAATGCGTGCGACAAAGGCAAAACAGTTATAATGGGCGACTTCAATCTACATATAGATTGGGTGAATCAAATTGGCAGGGGCGCTGAGGAAGAGGATTTTTTGGAAAGTATGAGGGATAGTTATCTAAATCAACATGTAGAGGAACCAACATGTAGAGGAATAGTAGAGAGCAGGCTATTTTAGACTGGGTATTGAGTAATGAGGAAGGGTTAGTTAGCAGTCTTATTGTGCGTGCCCCCTTGGGCAAGAGTGACCATAATATGGTCGAGTTCTTCATTAGGATGGAGAGTGACATTGTTAATTCAGAAACAATGGTTCTCAACTTAAGGAAAGGTAACTTTGAGGGTATGAGACGTGAATTGGCCAAGATTGACTGGCAATCAATTCTAAAAGGGTTGACGGTGGATATGCAATGGAAGACATTTAAAGACTGCATGGATGAACTACAAAAATTGTTCATCCCAATTTGGCAAAAGAATAGATCAGGGAAGGTAGTGCATCCGTGGATAACAAGGGAAATCAGGGATAGTATCAAAGCAAAGGATGATGCGTACAAAGTAGCCAGAAAAAGCAGCATACCAGAGGACTGGGAGAAATTCAGAGACCAGCAGAGAAGGACAAAGGGCTTGATTAGGAAAGGAAAAATAGATTATGAAAGAAAACTGGCAGGGAACATAAAAACTGACTGCAAAAGTTTTTATAGATAAGTGAAGAGAAATAGATTAGTTAAAACAAATGTAGGTCCCTTGCAGTCAGAAACAGGTGAGTTGATCATGGGGAACAAGGATATGGTGGACCAATTGAATAACTACTTTGGTTCCGTCTTCACTAAGGAAGACATAAATAATCTGCCGGAAATAGCAGGGCACCGCAGGTCAAAGGAGTACTTGAGTGAAATCCAGGTTAGTCGGGAAGTGGTGCTGGGTAAATTGAATGGATTAAAGGCCGATAAATCCCCAGGGACAGATAGGCTGCATCCCAGAGTACTTAAGGAAGTAGCTCCGGAAATAGTGGATGCATTAGTGATAATCTTTCAAAACTCTTTAGATTCTGGAGTAGTTCCTGAGGATTGGCGGGTAGCAAACGTAACCCCTCGTTTTAAGAAGGGGGGGCAGAGAGAAAACGGGGAATTACAGACCAGTTAGTCTAACATCGGTAGTGGGGAAACTGCTAGAGTCAGTTATTAAAGATGGGATAGCAGCACATTTGGAAAGTGGTGAAATCATTGGACAAAGTCAGCATGGATTTACGAAAGGTAAATCATGTCTGACGAATCTTGTGGAATTTTTCGAGGATGTAACTAGTAGCGTGGATGGGGGAGAACCAGTGGATGTGGTGTATCTGGACTTCCAGAAGGCTTTCGACAAGTTCCCACATAAGCGATTAGTATATAAACTTAAAGCATATGGCATTGGGGGTTCAGTATTGATGTGGATAGAGAACTGGCTGGCAAACAGGAAGCAAAGAGTAGGAGTAAACGGGTCGTTTTCACAATGGCAGGCAGTGACTAGTGGGGTACGGCAAGGCTCAGTGCTGGGACCCCAGCTATTTACAATATACATAAATGATCTGGATGAGGGAATTGAAGGCAATATCTCCAAGTTTGCAGATGACACTAAGCTGGGGGGCAGTGTTAGCTGTGAGGAGGATGCTAGGAGAATGCAAGGTGACTTGGATAGGCTGGGTGAGTGGGCAAATGTTTGGCAGATGCAGTATAATGTGGATAAATGTGAGGTTATCCACTTTGGTGGCAAAAATAGGAAAACCGACTACTATCTAAATGGTGGCCGATTAGGAAAAGGGGAGATGCAGCGCGACCTGGGTGTCATGGTACACCAGTCGTTGAAAGTAGGCATGCAGGTACAGCAGGCAGTGAAGAAAGCCAATGGTATGTTAGCTTTCATAGCAAAAGGATTTGAGTATAGGAGCAGGGAGGTTCTACTTCAGTTGTATAGGGTCTTGGTGAGGCCACACCTGGAGTATTGCGTCTGGTCTCCAAATCTGAGGAAGGACATTATTGACATAGAGGGAGTGCAGCGAAGGTTCACCAGACTGATTCCTGGGATGTCAGGACTGTCTTATGAACAAAGACTGCATAGACTCGGTTTATACTCTCTAGAATTTAGGAGATTGAGAGGGGATCTTATAGAAACTTACAAGATTCTTAAGGGGTTGGACAGGCTAGGTGCAGGAAGATTGTTCCCGATGTTGGGGAGGTCCAGGACAAGGGGCCACAGCTTAAGGATCAGGGGGAAATCCTTTAGGACCGAGATGAGAAGGAATTTTTTCACACAGAGAGTGGTGGGTCTCTGGAACTCTCTGCCACAGAGGGTAGTTGAGGCCAGTTCATTGGCTATATTTAAGAGGGAGTTAGATGTGGCCCTTGTGGCTAAGGGGATCAGAGGGTATGGAGAGAAGGCAGGTACGGGATACTGAGTTGGATGATCAGCCATGATCATATTGAATGGTGGTGCAGGCTCGAAGGGCCGAATGGCCTACTCCTGCACCTAATTTCTATGTTTCTATGTTTCTAAGTACAAATCCAATTCAAGTTACAAATTCGCAGACAATACCATCAATGTGGGCTGGATATAAAAGAATGATGAGACGGAGTACAGGAAGGAGATCGAGAACCTCGTGACCTGGTGTAGAGACAACAACCTTTCTCTCAATGTCAGCAAGATAAAGGAGATTGTGATCGACTTCAGGAAGTGAAGCAGAACACATAACTAGGTTTGCATTGATGGCGCTGATGCAGAGATGGTTGAAAGCTTCAAATTCCACGGAGTTAAAAACTTCTCCTGGACCACCCAAATTGAAGCAATGGCGAAGAAACCACACCAATGCCTCTACTTAGAAGTCCTTAGGAAGCTTGACAAGTCCCCAACAACTCTCACCAACTTCTACAGATACAGCCCCATCACACAAACCAACTTCCCTTCCATTGACTCCATTTATACTTCATGCTGCCTTGACAAGACCGACAGCATATAATCAAGGACGAGTTGCACCCTGTCCTCTCCCCTCCTCTCCCATCGTGTAAAAGGTATAGAAGAGGGCATGACGTGATAATTAAGGGACAGAAGTTTAGGGGTAACATGAGGGGGAACTTCTTTACTCAGAGTGGTGGCTGTGTGGAATGATCTTCCAGCAGAAGTGGTGGAGGCAGGATCGATTTTAACATTTAAAAGTAAAGTGGATAGGTATATGGACGGGAAGGGAAGGGAGGGGTATGGTCTGAGTGCAGGCACGTGCCGTGAGTAATTACTCAGGGTAGGCACTCGGTCCGTTTTCATAAAAAAATTAAACCACGCACGCGCAGATTGTTCGCCCCGATAAATAAATAAATAAATAAATAAATAAATAAAAACAGTGACATTTCAATTTGCCCAAGGCTTCCTAGTCCTAGACCAATTGGGGGAACAGTTCCTTTCACAGCGTATGGAGAGTCTGTGCCAGGGGTAAAGTTGTGGGGAGGGCACGAGTGTTGAGAAGGAGGGTGTTGGGGATACTGCCGGTAACTCACTCACCACTACCGCAGCTCTCCGGACATGAAGCCTTGCACTGTAGCTGGGGATAGAAGCTGCTCAGGGTGCGGCCACCGGGACCCGACAGCAGAACTAGCCGCCACTTCAGCGCCTTCTGCCGGCCCGCTCACCTTTGGCAAATCCTTAAAGTCCCACAGTTGAGTAACCTCAATCGCGCTGTCAGAATTTAAGGACATGAGTGAGGCCAGCGAGTGGCAGGAGAGAGGTTTTTAGACGGAGAGCTGCCAGAGGTGAGCGGGGACCGGCAGAAGGAGCTAAGGTGGCGGCTGGTTCCGCTGTCCGGCCCGGCGGCCGCTCAGCCACCCAAGCTACTTCTCTCAAACCCCCCCCCCCCGGCCTCAATGCGGTGTCATTGCACGCCTCCGTGTAAGGAGCGTTGCAGGTGGCATTATCCCAATCCCCTTATTCATAACATTCGTGTCCTCCCCGCAACTTTACCCTGGGCCAGACTCGCCAAACGCTGTGAAAGGAGCTCTCCCCCCCACTCCCACACCCTGGGAAATATGGTATTTAAAAACATAAACATAAAATGTACTTACCACATCATTGGTACACGACAAACCATAGATGAAAACCCCGCCAAGAAACTTGCACTGCGCATGCGCTGTAGACTGATGCGCATGAGCAGTACAGCAAAGGCAGAATTTCTGCTGCTTTCAGCCCCGCTTGAAACTGACGGCTTCAGGCAGCGCTGACGGCACGTGGGCTGCACAGACCTTCCCGTGTTACAAGCGCTGTGGATGAAAGGCACGGAGAATTATGCCTACCTAAGAGATCAGTCTTTTACATAGGCATAATTCCCCATGCCTTTATTATTTATATTTAGTTATGTTATAATTTTAGTCAGGGTAGGCAGTGCCTACCTTGCCTACCCTGACGGCACATGCCTGTCTGAGTGCAGGTAGATGGGACTAGGGGAAAATAACTGGTCGGCATGGACTGGAAGGGCCGAGAGGGCCTGCTTCTGTGCTGTAATTGTTATATGGTTAAGTGTGAAAACGCACACCGTTTTCACCGTTTAAGGGAAAGTTGTTATCTGCTCCCGGTTATCAGGCAACTGAACCATCCAACTAACTATAGAGCAGTCCTGAACTACAATCTAACTCATTGATAATTATCTTTGATTGGACTTTATCATGCACGAAACGTTATTCACGTTATTTCCCTTTATCATGTATCTGTACGCTGTGAAATGCTCGATTTTAATTGTGTCCTGTCCGCTAACTGTTTAACACGCAACAAAAGCTTATCAGTGGACCTGGTTACATGTAACAATAAACTCAACTAAACAAGTGGCACATCTTTTAAAGGAGAACTTTTACACCCAACTGTCAGGTGTATTGTATTTGGGGATTTTCTGCACACCAGCCAGTGAGTGCTATTAGAGATTTACAGCTTCTAATATTGAGTGACAGATTAAAATTACACAAAGATATTAAATATCAGAGAACGACAGAAGTGGGAAAAGATCAGTTGGAGACTTACTGACAGAAAGAAGATGGTCGAGGAGCTGACTGGTCTGAGCTGAACAAAAACACATTCAATAACCCAATTTGTTTTATTTTAGTATCTGCAGCTGCTTGTGCACATTAAATCCTGATTATAGTCTCAATACCACCTAATGATATTTGTGCCATCTTCAGCATCTATGTTCCACTAAAGGCTAAATTGTGCATTAGTAAAGTAAACACAAACTATAATGTACCAATATATTTACCAGTCAGAAAGTCTCAATTCCACTCTGGATTATAATAATGTTTACTCCAAATTTCAATGTCCACCAAATTTAATTTGGAATCATATTTACTTCACTCATTCTTGGGGCAATGCACACTGTCGTGAATAGTGACTGTAAAGTTACCCAGTCTCCAATTATAGTTTCAGCAATAGGTTCGGAAAGATTTAATGCTTAATTAACAAACAATAAACTCCACAAATTTACAACCTGTGTGATTTCTTACTGCCTATCATGAAACAGTGTGACTGTTTTGGGTTCCTTTCTAGTAATAAATCCAATATAAACATATTTGTATGAAGTTATTTGTAATGTACTCCTTGTGACCCTATGAAAACTACAAGTTCCAGATGTGAAATGTTCTATGTTTAGTGAGAGGGGCTTGTGGCAGAAAGATTTAGGAAGTCCCCAAACATCATTGTTTGAAGTTATTGGTAATTTAGTAATGTCTGGGAGCTATAAAATATAAATGTAGGGTTGGCAATGGTGAAATGGTGAAAACAAAAAGTAAACATATAGCTACCCTGACTTGACTTGAAGGAACACAAAAAAATCATTTACTGAGAAGAGTAGGCTTGAATTAGGATATTAAGGCAGGAAGCAACGTGGCCAAGGGAAGGATTTGTATATAAAAGTATCACTGATAATTTTCAGTGCTGAGTTGGCATTTTACATATAACGTAGAAAATAACTTCATCAAAAGAGCAGTTGCACTGTTGGTTATCACAGGCTCAATAAACCAGATGGCTTCCTTGTGTATTGTACTGGTCCATGAATTTTTATCCAATTAGCTTGAGAAATGTAATTAATCCACCAGCAAAATTAGCATTCATTAGATCCAATTACAAGAAGGACCCAGAATTGCAAACCGCGATATTACAATTATAGATCAAAATGTCATTTAAATATATATACGGTGCTTCAGTGGGGATTTCTCTTGATTGTTGCAGTTGCACTTTTAGTAAATCCTCAGTCTTCTAGCATTCATGTTTGTAAACAAATCACATCTGTTTTCCCAGCGGTTCAGTGATTGGCAGCAAAGCCAATGAATAAATTAAAATATGAAAATCAGTAAGTTCATTTAATACCTAGTCAATGATGAGTTGGCCCAGTTCCTTTGGGCTCAGCAATCATCATCGGTGCCCATGGTCTGAAAATAACTCAAATGGCAAAGCAATGGAATAGTAAGATTGAACGAGAACTTACCAGTTCGAAGGTTGATCTTTATTTCATGAGGAGTCGAAGTGAGGGATTTCGTGAATATATCGTGAAGAGCCCGCCGGCGCGCATGCTCGACATACTTCAAAGTAGCGGCGTGGAATCACAGAACCAACAATAGAAATGACTTCGCATAGTATGATTGAATTGACTAAGATTACCAGATGAAGGTGATTGAGGGTTGGGCGAGGAGGGCACGAAATCCCTCACTTCGACTCCTCATGAAATAAAGATCAACCTTCGAACTGGTAAGTTCTCGTTCAATCTTACTATTTCATTTCGGAGTCACGTGAGTGACTTCGTGAAGACTTCAAAGCTTCTGTGATTACACGCCCTGGACCACGTCCATGCTGACACACCACTACCAGGGATGGATGGGAGGAACAAACTGGCTCAATAGCTCATACTGCAAAACAAAAGCATATTTATTAATAACAAATCAAAAACCCCTCATGCGGGGACATCTCCACGTTCTTGACCTGCATTCAGCACGGCTTCTGCGAACTGTAGAGGAGCAGCAACAGGCTTGTTATAAAAACGCTGGAACACAGCTTCATTCGCCCATCCTGCTGTGGCGAGAATTTGGTCCATGGGCACCTCCATGACCCTCGCCGCTGACGTCGATGCAGCCCTGGTGGAATGAGACTTGAACACATTAGTGTCGATACCTGACTTACCCAAGACGACTCGAAGCCACCTGGATATCGTCTGGACTGTCACTCGATGATGAGGTCTCTTATGAGTGACAAGCAGGTATCTCTCCATTCCTCTGATGCGTGCCGTCACCTTGACATAGTGGCGGATATGTGAGGCTAAACATAGCCTAGCATCTGCGGGGTATGCCGGGAACTTCAGCTGCAGCCCTGTGCACCCAGGTCTATGCTGCTTTAGTAGCTCGTCAACGAAAAAGACTACTTCTGTAGGGGTAGATGTCATTCTGTCGACACGCAGTTTGTGTAGTGTCTGTACCCTCTGAGCTGAAGTCAGCGCTAGTAACATCACCAGCTTCATGGTGAGTTGGTCCAGTTGGAGCCCTTCCATGGGAGACCACGTCCTGAGCAGGGTTAATACGTCCCTGACATCCCAGGTGATATTATAGCGTGGTGTAGGCGGATTCATATTGAATATACCCCGCATGAGTCTGGACACTAGCCTGTTGGATCCTACCCCAATCTTGAGGTAGAATGATAGCGCACTTCTGGCGCTGTTGATGGCACTGTAACTTAAGTGTTCATCATGGTGCAACCCCGCGAGGAATTCCAGGACGTCGGTTATTGTCACGTCATCGTACGTGATGCGAGAGCGGCTGCAGTAGGCTTCCCACTTCTTAATATGCGAGCGGTATCTTCGCCTTGTGGACTCTCGACACGACGCCCCGATGGTATCCATGGTCCGAGCCGAGAGGCCGTATTGGACTAACGGCCTGTTCAGAACCTGCAAGCCAACAAATTTAAATAGCCATGGCAGGGATGTGGCTCCCCTGACACAGGGTGAGTAACCAATTGTGGGCAACCCTTCAAAAGGACCCAAGGTTCGTTGAGCATGTCAAAGACCACCGGATACCAAGGCTGTGTGGGCCAGTCGGGATGGCCTTGGCAGCATCTGCCTGAATCTTTCGCAATACCCGACTGATGAGGCAAAACGGAGGGAAGGCATAGAAAACCCAATTCCCCCAGTCCAGCGAGAATGCATCTAGCGCTATTGCCCCAGGATCTGGTTCCCATGAAACGTAGGCTGGTACCTGATGGTTCAACCGTGACGCAAAAAGGTCAATGTCCGGTTTACCAAATTTGGCTGTGACTTTAGCAAAAATCTCAGGATGCAACATCCATTCAATGTTGTCATTAAATTTGCGTGACCTGGTGTCCGCCACAGTATTAAGCTCACCTGGCAAATAGGTAGCTGAAATCCAAATGTCTCTTTGAATACACCAGAGCCAAATTGAGTTAGCCAATTTGTCACACGAAACTGACCTGGTACCACCCATATGGTTTAAATATGCCACAGCTGTGGTGTTGTCTATTTGGAGACGGACGTGTGCTCCAACAAGCTTGGAACAATATGCACGAAGTCCGTGGAATGCTGCCAGCAACTCCAAATAGTTAATCCCTTGAGTCAACAACATCGATGCCTCAAGGGTGTTCCATCCACCCCCACAACTAGAGCAATTATCAGTAGCTCCCCAGCCATTGGAGCTTGCATCAGTCTGTAAATATACCACCGGATTAGCCTCCCTGACAGGCTTAAATGAGTTGCTAATGTGACACACCCACCATTGCAACTCAGTTATCGCTTCGGACGGCAGCTGCATAGATCGATCGTAATGACCAGCGTTCCATTTTAACGCAGTAATTTTAGCTCTTTGCAAATTCTGATAATGCAAAGGTCCATATCGTGCTGCCGGAAACAAAGCCACTAACTTGCCAATTACTGTGGCTGTATGCCGAATCGATGGTATATTGGTGCCAATTAAATCTCTGCACACCTTAGTGACTTCCTCAATTTTGTTAATTGGCATAGTTATCCTCATGCTCATTGAGTTCACCGTGAACCCGAGGTAATTAATTACCTGGGCAGGGCAGAACTTTGATTTCTCTGGATGGACAATGAATCCTAATTGTTGAAATATATTGACAGCAGCTGCAACACCCTGTTCAGCCAATTGCAGGGTGTGGCCCACAATAAAGACATCATCTAAATAGGCCATAACTATATGATGTCGTTGTCTCAAATAAGCCATGATTGGCTTCACCAATTTAGTGAACAATCTAGGGGCTGTAGTAAGCCCATTAGGCAAAGCCTTATACTGCCAAAGTTGCCCCATCCAGATAAATTTCAAAAACCTTCTATCATCTTTCTGGATGGATACTGAATAATATGCATCCCTCAAATCAATGCATGCCATAAAGCAGCCATGAGAAATCAATGATTTGGCTGTTTCAAACGTATCCATTTTAAAATGAGTATATGTTACAAACGTATTCAAACGGGTTAGATCAATAATGACACGACAGCCTCCATCCTTCTTAGGTCTAGTAAATATGTTCGAAACAAATTCAATTGGCTCATGCACTGTTTTCTCAATCACACCCTTCTGTTCCAAACTTAAAATTTCCTTGTAACCTGCTGCCTGTTCTGCAGCAGACAATTTGAACGTACGACCAGGCATGTGCTGGGATGGAGGAATGTCGCCATTAATAAACTCAATTTTATGCCCCTGAATATTCCGCAACACATACTCATCACCAGTAAAATTACCCCATGCATCCAAAAACAACCGTAAACGACCACCAACATGGGAAGTTAAACAGAGAGAAAAGAGAGAACCAGACCCCCTCACCTCCGTGGTTACCGGCGGTCCTTGACACGTGTGGGTGGCCGTGGAGGTGCTGGGTTGGCTTGAGGGCGCGGCGTCTTCGATTTCCAAAAAGGTCTCTGCCGACCCTGTCCTAAAAAAGACCCTTGGTGCTGGTTCTGGTGTTGTTGTCGTTGTGGAGCTAGAGGGTGAGTCCTCGTCGAGGCACTGGCCGACCCTCGTGAGCGAATGTATGGAGCTTTTGAGCCGGACGGTGTGGGGGCACTCTTAGAGCGCATGATCCCCACCGTTTTGGCTTGTTCGTCAAGCTCTTTGACTCTCTTCGAGAGGTCCTCACCAAAGAGCTGACGGGGCGGCGGCGGCGGCGGTGGTTTGCACAATCCTGCAAACTTCGGGTTGAGTGCTGGGCGGATGCTGTTTTTGCGAAACCCGTTGATTTCGTGCTGGGTCGCGCACAATAAGGCCAGAGCATCTTCCTGGTCCAAATTCAGCTCGTCCTCGTCCACCGACCGCGCAAAGGCGGTAATACCGGCCGTGAGGAGTTTCAGGATCCGCTGCAATTGTAGCTCTTGTTGACGGATAGCCGCACTGATGTTGCCCCATATTGGCGTATTGACCACAGGCACGTTGAGGGAGTTGCAGTTTGATGGAGCCTTGTGACGGCTCATAGCCTGGATGAGGACTTCTTCCTGCAGCACCTGATTATTAAGAAAGTCCACTGTGGCTGCCAGCTTTGAATTGAGAGGAAGACCAGCCGTATGTGGGGCCGCGAATTTGGTCGCCACATCCAAAAGTTCCTCCGCTGGCACCTCCACCGGAGGTGGTACGGGATCCACCAGAACCTCCTCCTCGTGCTGCTCCAGGCTGATAGTAGATGTTGGTGAAGACGCCCTGTGCCTGTTGCTGCCCTGCTGTTGTTGACGTTGAAGCAGGAGCTCCAGCAGCCGCTCCATACGGTCAATACGCCCTTCACCCTGAACACTCAGGTGGTCGGAGTCCTCCGGCTCTGAAAAGAAAACCGGGCTCCTGTCATCGGCCCGCACCTCGTCGAGGCCCTGCCGGTGCCGGTAGTTGTCGCTAACAGCCGCCGAGGCGAAACTGCGCGATTCCTGCGCGGGCGTGTTCAATCGCCTCCGTTTAGCGAGAGCTGAAGCCGCTGCCACTAAGGGCACATGCGGCGAGGTGTCGGCCCCAGCCGAAGCATGGCTGCCTGGGGCCCGCGCAGTCTTGCCGGCTGCCCACATCGTGGACGTTGCCGACGCATGGTGCCGCCCACCCATCCATTGGGGGCTCGGCGACCGCGACGAGACCCGACTCAACCGACCCGTCCCGGCGTCGAGAGTTGGGGTGTGCCGGCTGGACCTCACAGCCGCCCCGGGTCTCGCCCTGGAACCTGACCGCTCCTCCGCGACAGGCAATGCCTTAGCCCTAACAGGGTTAGGCTTCTGGGCTCCTCCCCTCCCCCTTCTCGGAGGGCTGAGTGGAACAGGCCGTGCAACGGCACGCGCCCTGCTCGAGGTCGCCAGCGAGCCCGCTGACAACCTGACTGCCATGGCAGGGTCCCCCTGCTCTGGCGGCACACCACACTCCTCCTCGTCGAACTCCTCCGAGCTGTGGTGTGCTGGCGGATCTGGACCTGTGAACACAGGGCTTACCCACATCTCCGCCTGAGTCCCGGCCTGCGCTGCAGGTACTGCCGATGGTAAAGGCCCCGGAACTGTTGACCGGCGAACTCGTCCTGACGTCCTCCGGCCCTTCGAACTCCCATCCATGTCCTTGCTGCAAGACATAATCAGACAACAAGGACCACCAACTAAAGGTGGAATACTCACCTCCGTGGCCCCTTATGAAGGGCTGGCGAGGAGCGCGCTCCACTGCCAGCCGTCGCAGCAACGCGTTACGACGATATGTCGAGCATGCGCGCCGGCGGGCTCTTCACGATATATTCACGAAGTCACTCACGTGACTCCGAAATGAAATTGATGATAAATGGTCGGCATGGACCCGATGTGCCCAATGGCCCGATTCCATGCTCTGTATCTAAACTAAACTAAGTTGAGGATATTTGTACATATTTCAAGTACAAATATTGTACATATTTGTACTTGAGAAAGTGTCAACAAAAGCGAACTCCATGGAACAAACGGGACATTAGCGATCTAGATACAAGATGGATTTAGTGGTATGAAATGTAGATTGAAGGTGAATGATTACATTTTCAGACTGCAAGAAATGTATGCATGGTGATCCCAAAGGATTAGTGCTGGGACCACTGAATTGTGTAATGTATTTTATTAACTTGGTCTTGAGCTTATGCAGTATTAGAATGTGCAGATGGTAAGTAAATTTGAAGGTGTGAAGGAAACTAATGGAAAGGTTATTTTGGTAAAATGGGTGGCAATAGTAAAGTAGGAGATGACATTTACTTAGCAGTTTAAAAAATGATGCATATTAGTAGGAAAAATGAGAGGCAATATAATTTAAATGAGTTGATATGAATTGGGCTTAAATTCAGAGAGATCTGTGGATGAAAGTATACTGATTGTTGAAGGTTATAGGACAGATTAAAAGGTGCAACAGAAGTAGATAGGGTGGTAAAGGGATATAGTATGCTTGCCTTCATTGCCAGGGGCATTGAATACAAGAGTCAGGAAGTCATGAAGCAGCTCTATAGGATTTTGGCTAGGGCGTAGCAAGGGGTGACATGGGATCAGAAGTAGAATCTTGTGGGTAAAGCTGAGAAACTGATGGGCTATATTTACAGGCCTCCAAACTATAGCCAGGAAGTATAGTGCAAATTACATCAGGAGATACAATCGGCCTCTAAGATATGTTGCGGTGGTCATGGGGGATTTCAATATGCATCTAAACCGGGAAAATCAGGTTGGTACTGGGCCACAAGAGAGGGAATTTGTAGAGTACCTCCGAGATGGTTTCTTAGAGCAGCTTGTAGTACAGTCTACCTGGGAAAAGGCAATTCTGGATCTGGTATTGTGTAATGAACTGGATTTAATTGGGAGCTCAACCCACTTTGAGATAGTGACCAGAAGATGATATAAGTTGACCTGAAATTTAAAAATAAAATTGAATATGTTCATATTCCTATTGAGCAAAGGTGGCTACAGAAGCATGAGAGAGGATGAATGTAGGAAGGATGGGTTAAATCGAAGATAAACACAAAATGCTGGAGTAACTCAGTGGCAGCATCTCTGGAGAGAAGGAATGGGTGATGTTTCGGGTCATATAAACGTAGAAAATAGGTGCAGGAGTAGGCCATTCGACCCTTCAAGCCTGCACCGCCATTCAATATGATCATGGCTGATCATCCAACTCAGTATCCCGTACCTGCCTTCTCTCCATACCCCCTGATCCCCTTAGCCACAAGGGCCACATCTAACTCCCTCTTAATTATAGCCAATGAACTGGCCTCAACTACGTTCTGTGGCAGAGAATTACAGAGATTCACCACTCTCTGTGTGAAAAATATTTTTGTCATCTCGGTTCTAAAAGACTTCCCCCTTATCCTTAAACTGTGACCCCTTGTTCTGGACTTCCCCAACATCGGGAACAATCTTCCTGCATCTAGCCTGTCCAACACCTTAAGATGTAAGTTTCTATAAGATCCCCCCTCAATCTTATAATTTCTAGCGAGTACTTGCCGAGTCTATCCAGTCTTTCTTCATATGAAAGTCCTGACATCTCAGGAATCAGTCTGGTGAACCTTCTCTGTACTCCCTCTATGGCAAGTCTTTCCTCAGGTTTGGAGACCAAAACTGTACGCAATACTCAGGTGTGGTCTCACCAAGACCCCGTACAACTGCAGTAGAACCTCCCTGCTCCTATACTCAAATCCTTTTGCTATGAATGGTAACATACCATTTACTTTCTTCATTGCCTGCTGCACCTGCATGCCTACTTTCAATGACTGGTGTACCATGACACACAGGTCTCGTTGCATCTCCCCTTTCCCTAATCGGCCTCTGTTCAAATAAGTCTACTTTCATGTTTTTGCCACCGAAGTGGATAACTTCACATTTATCCACATTATACTGCATCTGCCATGCATTTGCCCACTCACCCAACCTATCCAAGTCACCAGCCTTCTAGCATCCTCCTCACAACTAACATTGCCCCCAGCTTCGTGCCATCCGCAAACTTGGAGATGTTGCATTAAATTCCCTCGTCTAAATCATTAATATATATTGTAAATAGCTGGGGTACCTGCACCTAGCCCCACCAGTCACTGTCTGCCATTTTGAAAAGGACCCGTTTACTACTCTTTGCTTCCTGTCTGCCAGTCAGTTCTCTATCCACATCAATACTGAACCCCCAATACTGTGTGCTTTAAGTTTGCATACTAATCCCTTATGTGGGACCTTGTCGAAAGTCTTCTGAAAGTCCAGATATAACACATCCACTGGTTCTCCCTTATCCACTCTACTAGTTACATCCTCAAAAAATTCTATAAGATTCGTCAGACATGATATAGAGAGAATGCAGGGGTTACTTGAAGTTATTCATACTATGGGTTGTAAGCTTCCCAGGCAAGATATGGGATGCTGTTCCTCCAATTTGAGCTTAGCCTCACTCTGACAGAGGAGGAGGTCCAGGACAGGAAGGTCAGTGTGGGAATGGGAAGGGGAATTAAAGTGTTTGGCAACCGGGAGATCCAGGCGGACTGAGCGAAGGTGTTCAGTCAAACAATCGCCCAGTCTACGTTTGGTCTTGCTGATGTATAAGAGTCCACATCCCCTTAACAACTTCTCCTTCAATTCCTCCCACTTCCTTCAAGTGCAAGGCATAGCTATGGGCAGCCACATGGGCCTCAACTATGCCTGCCTCTTTGTAGGGTATGTTGCACAATCCCTGTTCCAGGCGTACACTGGCACTATCCCCAAAATCTATCTATCTCTTGCATTGATGACTGCATCAGTGCTACCTCCTGCACCCATGCAGAACCCATGGACTTCATTAACTTCACTACTAATTTCTATCCTGCACTCAAATTCATTTGGACCATCTCCAACACCTCCCTCCCCTTTCTTGGTTTTATTGTCCCCATTACAGGAGATAGACTATCACCTGACATCTATTACAAACCCACTGACTCCCACAACTATCTCGACTGCACTTCTTCCCACCCTGCTTCCTGTAAAGACTCTATCCCCGACTCCCAATTCCTCCATCTACGCCACATCTACGACCAAGAGGAAGTGTTCCATACCAGGACATCCGAGATGCTCTCAGTTTTTAGGGAACGGGGGTTGTCACCTTCCATCATAGATGAGGCCCTCACATGTGTCTCCTCGGTACCCTGCAGCTCCATCTTTGCTCCCCCCCCCTTGTCACAACAGGTGCAGAGCCCCCCTCATCCTTACCTTTTACCCCATAGACTAGATGAGCCAAATGACTTAATTCTGCTCCTAGAACTTATGAAGTTCTGGATACCCAATTACAAGAAAGATATGGAAGCTTTGGAGAGGGCTCAGAGGAGGTTTACCAGAATGCTGCCTGGACTAGTGGGTTTCTGTTACAGGGGGAGTTTGGATGGACTTGGATTGTTTTGTTTGGAATGTGGGAGGTTGAGTGGAGATTTGATGGAAATATATAAAATTATGGAAGTCATATATACGGTAGACAATCAGAACCGTTTTTGGAAATGTCTAATCGCGAGGGCATAACTATAAAGTGAGAGGGAGAAATTTTAATGGGGATTGTGCAGGGCAATAGATGATGGAGGCCTGGAACATATTGACAGGGGTGGTGGTGGAGGCAGATACAATAGTGCTGTTTAAGAGGTTTTTGGATAGGAACATGGAAAAGCTGAGAATAGAGGGATATGGATCATGTGCAGAAAAAAAGGATGATGGAGAGAGATATAGAATAAACTAGACTAGGTGGGACCCATTTGGTCCCAGCTTCACACGGGAGGGCTGGTCCCCCATCACAAAATCCCACCTCTCCACCAATTGATGTTTTATCTAAAATCAATATACAGTGCAAACAGGAAGTTGTCAAGTTTAGACCAACAACCATTTGCAGTGCAGCAGTTCAAAGCCACCCCCCCACCAACAACCATTTGCAGTGCAGCATTTCAAAGCAACCACATTTTCATTTTCAAAGCACATTAAAGGCACTCACAGTTGAGTAGACATGTATTCAATGTTATTCACAGCTCAGAGAGACCTGACCCCCTCACTTCCTCCATCTTGCAGAGACTGATTGAAGCACAACACCTCCAGGTTTTATAGTCCCCCCCCCCCTCCCACCAGCACGGGCAGCAGAGAGAATGTGAACATTTATTAAACATTAACAACTCTTTTATTTTTCAACATTGGGGAAAATCCTCGTCCTGCGCAGCGGAGGGGGACTGAGTAAAATAGCCAAAAATCAGAGCCGTAAGTGCAGCGTTGTTTCAAAAATCATGAAACAAAAAAACAGAAAGTGGTTAAGATTTTACTTTTAGTAATATAGATTTTCAAACCAACACACACTTTTAGCAAGCATTTTAAAACCAACACACACTTTTAGCAAGCATTTTAAAACCAACACACACTTTTAGTACGCATTTGCAAACTAACACACACTCTTAACAGAAAGACAATAGTGCTGGCGAAACTCAGCGGGTGCGGCAGCATCTATGGAGTGTGGGAAATAGACAAAGTTTCTTCAGCCCTGCATCAGTCTGAAGAAGAGAGAATCTCAACATTTTTTAAACATTAATAAGTCTTTTACTTTCATCGATGGGGAAAATCCTCTTGTCCTGACCAGCAGAGGGCAACTCTGAGTAAGATGGCCAGAAATCACAGCCGTAAGTGGCAGCGTTTTTTCTAAAATCAATATACAGTGCAACAGGAAGTGGTCAAGATAAGACTTTCAGTAATATAGATGAACGAACGACATGCAAAAAAGTAACTGTGATAATGGAACCCAATCCAGGCAGTAACTGAGACTATATAACTGAGAAGTGGGGCTTGATTGAGGACTTTAAAATGATGAAAGGGATAGACAGAGTTGACGTGGATAAGCTTTTCCCATTGAGGCTAGGGAAGATTCAAACAAGAGGGCATGGCATGAGAATTAAGGGACAGAAGTTTAGGGGTAACATGAGGGAGAACTTCTTTACTCAGAGTGGTGGCTGTGTGGTATGCCAGCAGAAGTGGTGGAGGCAGGATCGATTTTAACATTTAAAAGTAGAGTGGATAGGTATATGGATGGAAGGGAATGGAGGGGTATGGTGTGAGTGCAAGTAGATGGAACATGGGGAAAATAAATGGTCAGCACAGACTGGAAGGGCCGAGAGGGCCTGTTTCCATGCTGTAATTGTTATATGGTTATATGGTTATATGATTGCATTATGCAGTGACTTTAAAATGACCAGACATTCAGTGATGAACTCTACTCATTACCATGAACTTAACCAAGTTCAGATGATGGCCTGCTCATTAAAGCGTTATATTTGCAGATGCTGCCTGACTTGTTGGATGTTCAGAGTTTCCTTTGTTGATTTTAGATTTCCAGCATTTGCAGTTTTCCAACTTCCATTTGTGAAAAACTTCAAGGTCGTTTGAGTTTAACCATGAATCATCAGCTTATTTCCTATTCAGGGATTGTACAAGTCCTATTCACCCACACGTCCACCGCAGAGCTGGTAGTGCATGGCAGAATTTGAACGCACATGAAATAAAATCGAATGCCTGGATCAGAGCCTAACAACTCAATGGAAAGAAGTGAAGATAAGAAGTCAAAATAACATTGTACTGAAACCGATGTATGTGTATGACATGCAGACAAGGCAGAAGTTACAGTAGAAACAAATAACTGCAGTTTCTAGTGTACAAACAGCACAAAGAGCTGGAGTAACTCAGCGGGTCAGGTAGCAACTCTGGAGAACACGGAGAGGTGATGTTTCGAGTCAATAGACAATAGGTGCAGGCGTAGGCCATTTGGCCCTTCGAGCCAGCCAATATGATCATGGCTGATCATCCACAATCTGTACCCTGTTCCTGCCTTCTCCCCATATCCCTTAACTCTGCTATCTTTAAGAGCTCTATCTAACTCTCCCTTGAAAGCATTGAGAGATTTGGCCTCCACTGCCCTCTGAGGCAGAGATTTCCACAGACTCACAACTCTGTGTGAAAAAGTATTTCCTCATCTCCATTCTAAATGGCTTACCCCTTATTCTTAAACTGTGCCCCCTGGTTCTGGACTCCCACAACATTGAGAACATGTTTCCTGCTTCTAGCATGTCCAAACCCTTAAAAACCTTAAATGTTTCAATAAGATCCTCTCTCAACCTTCTAAAACAAGCCAGCCACTCCATTCTATCAACAGTCCCACCATCCCGGGAATTATCCTAGTGAACCTCCGCTGCACTCCCTCAATAGCAAGTATTTCCTTCTGCAAATTTGGAGGCCAAATCTGCATGCAATAATCCAGGTGTTGTCTCACTAGGGCCTTGTACAGCTGCAGAGGGTCCTCTTTGCTCCTCTACTCAACTCCTCTTCTTATGAAGGCCAAAATGCCATTCGCTTTCTTCACTACCTGCTGTACCTGTGTAAATAGCTCGTTCTCAGCTTCCCCCAATCTAGTTTAAGTCAATAAAATACTGAGTCAAGCAATTGCGCTTCTAAACTTTATTTTGGAAAAACACAATAACAGTTCCTCACTAGTATACCTAACCACCGCGGGTTCAATCCTTGTATCTGCTTGTCCAAGCCCTTGTAGCCTTGTGGAAACAGAGACACTCCAAAAGGTCACACAGTCCCAAGCATTCTTCCAGAAGTTTGACACATTAACTTGTGGGAGCTGCCTTTTATAGGTCCCCGAACCTTGAGGGGTCGAACCATATGGGGGTGGTCTCTTTACAGTCTAATAACAGATATAGATTAACACAGTACTTGATAGACAATTCCCTAACCCAATAATACAGTAACCAGTACATTGTATTGAAACGGAGCTTCTGGAAGAAAGCAAACATAGCAACATTTGCCCAGGTATTCAAGAAACCCAGACAAGCCTCAACACTTAACCCAATCAACATCTAGCAAAGTAAAGATTTGCAACAATATTTACAATGTGTATGGTTTGCATTCACCCAATCCGTTTCATGTAATTTACACCTAATTGTAAGAGGCTGCAGATGTCCCATTCTTTCCCTGCAACTCTTATCTGGGATCTAGACAAGCTGACACCATTCTGCAGCTTGTTCTATTTCTGCAGAAGGCACATTTATTTTTATTTATTTTTTAATTAGAAGTAATGTACAATAGTATAAACAAAAAGCAACATAATACATTTCATGTACCATTTCTTGTTTTAAACTTTAATAATAGAGAAGTAACTGAAGCAAGAAAAATAAAAATAGAGAAAGTTAGATAAGATAGTGACATTAATAGTATGTGAAAAAGTGGAAAGAAAGAGCCCATAAAGACATAGAGCATGAGAAAGAGTAAAAGAAAGAAAAATAAAAATAAAAAAGGAAAACATAAAGAAAATAAGATAAAAGGGATGTACCTGCTTCATATCTTTACACACAACTCACCAGGTCCTGAAACCATTTATTTCCAGAGTCATGTTGCACCTTATGCTAGAAGGCACATTTAAATTGACCAAATGGCCGAGCAGCACAGAAGCCTTTACCCAGTTTTAGTCCTGGCATCTCCAATTTGGCAAGAATTAACACCTACATGCTCACTTTTAGTGACTGATGAACAAGGACCCCCCCACCCCCCCCGATCACATTTTACTTCCCCTTTTCCCAACTTGACACCATTTGGATAATAATCTGCCTTCCTGTTTTTGCTACCAAAGTAGATAACCTCACATTTGTCATGCATCTGCCCACTCACCCAACCTGTCCAAGTCACCCTGCATCCTCACAGCATCTTCCTCACAGTCCACACTACCACCCAGCTTTATGTCATCTGCAAATCTGCTAATGTTACTTTTAACCCCTTCATCTAAATTATTAAAATATATTGTAAATATATATTAATGATTCTGATCCATCTTCTGTTCTCAGCACTGTATTGTTGGGAATGAAGGTTAAGCCAGAAGAGCTCACACTACACAAATGAGTGCAGGAGAAACATACTAGAACACTGCGGATAAGGACACAATGACAGATTTATTTCAGTCGAGGGTATAGATCGATGATAACAACACAGCAATGAGCAGTCAGCTGCTCACACACTCTTCAGATCAAAAAATAATTACAAAGAGTAACACAGGTAGTTGAATTTTACCCTGCAGCTGTAGAATATGTAACCAGAGGGAATATGAGTACTGTTAAAATAATAGGTTTAGAGGCAATATAAGGAAGAATGTATTGATACAGAGGATGATTCAAAATGCATTGCCAGAGGGTAATGAAGCAGACACCCTCACAACGTTATGAAGTGTTAAGATGAGCATTTAAATAACCAAGGCACAGAAGACTATGGGCCAAGTACTGGTAAATGAGATGTAGTGTAGAAGGTTCTGAAGAAGGGTCTCAACCCGAAACATCACCTTTTCCTTTTCTCCAGAGATGCTGCCTGACTCATTGAGTTATTCCAGCATTTTGTGTCTATCTTTAGTGTGGAAGGTGATGTTTGGCATGAACATGGCTGGCTGAAGGGCTTGTTTCTGTACTGTATTACTCTGACTCATTGAGGCGGCAGGGAGCCACAGATATCAGTGCTACTACCTCACAGTATCTGTGACCCGGGTTCAAATCCTGAGCTGTACGTGGATTTTGCATGTTCTCCCATTATGTGGGTTTTCTCCGGGTGCTCTGGTTTCCTCCCACAGCCCTATTTGGCCACTCTAAATTATTTGGCCACTCTAAGTTAACTCCGGTGTGTAGGTAAAACTGATGTTTGATGGGAATATGGGGAGAACAGCTTTTTGTTGTGTTCGTTTCAACTCGTGTTCGCAGTGAATTGCTGCTTGTTTATTGATAGGATTCCACCATGTGTTTGCCTGTCCAAGCACGCCACTTGTCTGGTAATTACAGACAAAGTTATACTATGCTGCCTTCAATGTAACTAGCTAAGGCTGGCCACACAAATAAAGAGCGAGACTCATAAATATTTTAATCAACAGCCAAATTAATACAATCCCTTCCTATTCAGACAAGCATGCTTGACTTGCTTCTTATCCGCATACACACCACACACTCATCTCTAATGGGAGATATGGAAATACTGTAATTAGTTTCTCTGTCTTACTGCAATTTCTCAGGGCTTTCATAACTTGTACATCCTACAAATATGAAAAATCAATTTATCTGCTTACCCTGAGAACTCCTACAATACTGGTCCTTTGTGGCCCCCTGATTTTCTTTGCTCCACCATCCCTGCGGTTCTGGGATTTCATCTTCTCCCGCAGAGGACAATGAAAACACATCACTATCTACTGATTATTCTGTGTTAAGCTTCTGTCAAAACTTCCCTGTATTGCCTTGGGGCATTGTATTATTTATAAGGTGAATGATGTAGTAGTGAGTGAGTGAGTCACGGCACCACTTTGTTCTGTTTACTGGTGGAGATCGTTCTTTGTAATCCTGACTGAGGTAGGTTGTCCTTCCCATGGTTTAAACCCAACTAATGTAACATTATGTGGACCCCACTAATGACTTAAGATAGACACAAAATGCTGGAGTAATTCAGCTGGACAGGCAGCATCTCTGGAGAGAAGGAATTGGTGACTTTTTGGGTCAAGACCCTTCTTCAAACTTTCTCCTCCAGAAATCCTTTTCTGCAGAGATGCTGCCTTTTCTGCTGAGTTGAGTTACTCCAGCATTTTGTGTTTATCTTTGTTTTAAACAAGCATTTGCAGTTCCCTCCTACCATTAATGACCTACATGTATTCCATCCTCTTTCCAACAGCTGCATGCAACTGTACACAAAGTCAGACAGAATTTCAATAATTGCATCTGAACATTTTAGCAATTTTATAAATGCATCCAAACTTTGTTTACCCACACATCATTATGTTTCTTATCACTCTCCATTTAACAAAATAATATTTGAAGAAATTATAATTATTTGTGAAGCCACAGACTGTGTCATCTCATCACAGAGATTCTTCTAGTTTTACATATCTTACTGAAAACTAACTTGCATCTCTTCCTTTTCCTGGAAGAGTCTCAGACCCAAAATGTTGACTGTTGCTCTTTCCGCACATGCTGCCTGACACGCTGAGCGTGTCCAGCATTTTCTGTTTGCTTCAAAATTATGATTTGCTGTGTCAGAGCAAACAAGGAAAAAACTGTTTGCAACAGCAAAATAATCAGTAACCAGGCACAATGGCTGAAGGTAATCAGCAAATCAGCCAGACACACAGAAGGTGGAAACATGTCACGGGTTGCCGTTATCTGAAATGTGGTAAATGTGGTAAAAATATGAAACAAAAATATGAATACGAAAATATGAATACGAAAGTCATAATGACCCTAACTCATTGCAAGAAAAGATTATATTCTTTTGAATAACCAAATGTAATTTGGTTAAATGTTAGATAGTCCTCAACAAATCCCTTAAAAATGGAAAGTGAACTGAGCGAAACAAAACCATAAATTAAAATATTAATATGCTAGCTTAGAAACATAGAAACATAGAAAATAGGTGCAGGAAGGTGCCATTCGGCCCTTCGAGCCAGCACCGCCATTCAATGTGATTATGGCTGATTGTCCGCTATCAATAACCCGTGCCTGCCTTCTCCCCATATCCCTTGACTGCAATAGCCCCTAGAGCTCGATCCAACTCTCTCTTAAATCCATCCAGTGATTTGGCCTCCACTGCCCTCTGTGGCAGGGAATTCCATGAATTCACAACTCTCTGGGTAAAAAAGTTTTTTCTCACCTCAGTCTTAAATGACCTCCCCTTTATTCTAAGACTGTGGCCCCTGGTTCTGGACTCACCCAGCATTGGGAACATTTTTCCTGCATCGAGCTTGTCCAGTCCTTTTATAATTTTATATGTTTCTATAAGATATCCCCTCATCCTTCTAAACTCCAGTGAATACAAGCGTAGTCTTTTCAATCTTGCCTCATATGACAGTCCCGCCATCCCAGGGATCAATCTCGTGAACCTACGCTGCACTGCCTCAATCACAAGGATGTCCTTCCTCAAATTAGGAGACCAAAACTGTACCCAATACTCCAGATGTGGTCTCACCAGAGCCCAATACAACTGCAGAAGAACCTCTTTACTCCTGTACTGAAATCCTTTTGTTATGAAGGCCAACATTCCATTAGCTTTCTTCACTGCCTGCTATACCTGCACGCCAACTCTCAGTGACTGGTGCACAAGGACACCCAGGTCTCGCTGTACCTCCCCCTTACCTAACCTAACCCCATTGAGATAATAATCTGCCCCCTTGTTTTTGCCGCCAAAGTGGATAATCTCACATTTATCTATATTATACTGCACCTGCCATGCACTTGCCCACTCACTTAACCTGTCCAGGTCACCCTGCAACCTCCTAACATCCTCTTCACAGTTCACACTGCCACCCAGCTTTGTGTCATCTGCAAACTTGCTAGTGTTGCTCCTAATTCCCTCTTCCAAATCATTAATATATGGGTAAACAGTTGCAGCCCCAACACCGAGCCTTGTGGCACTCCACTCGCCACTGCCTGCTATTCTGAAAAGGACCCGTTCAATCCTACTCTTTGCTTCCAGTCTGCCAACCAATTTTTTATCCATGTCAACACCCTACCCCCAATACCATGTGCTCTAATTTTAGTCACCAGTCTCCCGTGCGGGACCTTATCAAAGGCTTTCTGAAAGTCTAGATACACTACATCCACTGGCACCCCTTCATCCATTTTACTTGTCACACCCTCAAAACATTCCAGAAGATTAGTCAAGCAAGATTTCCCTTTCATAAATCCATGTTGACTTGGACTAATATGTTTACTGCTATCCAAATGCTCCATTATTACCTCTTTAATAATTGACTCCAGCATCTTTCCCACCACCGAAGTCAGGCTAACTGGTCTGTAATTCCCCGTTTTCTGTCTCGCTCCTTTCTTGAAAAGCGGGATAACATTAGCTATCCTCCAATCCACAGGAACTGATCCTGAATCTATTGAACATTGGAAAATGATCACCAATGCAACCACTATTTCTAGAGCCACCTGCCTGATGACCCTGGGATACAGACCATCAGGCCCAGGGGATTTATCATCCTTCAGTCCCATTAGCCTACCCAATACTATTTCTCGCCTAATGAACATTTCTTTCAGTTCCTCTACTCCCTTAGATCCTCTGTCCTCCAGTACATCTGGGAGATTGTTTGTGTTCTCCTTAGTGAAGACGGATCCGAAGTAGCTATTCAACTCTTCTGCCATTTCCTTGTTGCCCATAATTATTTCACCCGTGTCTGCCTTCAAGGGACCCACATTTGACTTTGCTACTCTTTTTCCCTTAACATATCTAAAGAAACTTTTACTGTCCTTTATATTCCTGGCCAGCTTCCCCTCGTACTTCAGCTTTTCAGCCCGTATTGCCCGTTTTGTTTCATTCTGTTGACCTATGAAAGTTTCCCAATCCTCTGGCTTCCGGCTACTCTTTGGTGTGTTATACATCTTTTCTTTTAGTTTTATTCTATCCCTAACTTCGCTTGTCAGCCACAGTTGCCTCCTACTCCCCTTAGAATCTTTCTTCCTTTTTGGAATGAAATGATCCTGCGTCTTCAGGATTATGCCCAGAAATTCCTGCCATTGCTGTTCCACCTGCTAGGATCCCTTTCCAGTCTACTTTGGCCAGCTCCGCTCTCATGCCTTCATAGTCCCCTTTGTTTAACTGCATCACTGCCACTTCTGATTTAACGTTCTCCTTCTCAAATTGCAGATTAAAAGGAATCATGTTATGATCACTACCTCCAAGTGGTTCCTTTACCTCGAGTTCTCTTATCATATCTGGTTCTTTGGACAACACTGAATCCGGAATTGCCTTTTCTCTGGTCGGCTCCATTACAAGCTGCTCTAAGAATCCATCTGGGAGGCATTCAACAAACTCCCTTTCTTGGGGTCCTGAACCAACCTGATTTTCCCAGTCAACCTGCATATTGAAATCCCCCATCAGCACAGTGGCATTACCTTTGTTACATGCCAGTTTTAACTCCTGCTGCAACTTACACCCTACATCCGGGCTACTACTTGGGGGTCTGTAAATAACACCAATTAGTGTCTTCTTGGCTTTACATTTCCTTAACTCAATCCACAGTGAATCTACCTCGTTAGTCCCTATGGCTTTCCTCGCAAGGGACAGAGCTACCCCCCCTCCTCTGCCCACCTGCCTGTCCTTTCTATCGGATGTATAACCCTAAATATTAAGTTCCCAGACCCGATCCTCCTGCAGCCACGTCTCAGTAATCCCCACAATGTCATATCTACCAACTGCTAACTGAGCCTCAAGCTCATCTACTTTACTTCTTATACTCTGCGCATTCATGTACAATACTTTTAATTCCTTACGCATCTCACCTTTCACATCGATCCCTATTACACTTGGCCATACTCTCCAATCCCTTTGTGAGCGTCCTTTCCCGTTATTTCTGGGGTCATTACCCATTCCTTTACTCTCTTTCCCTTTAACTCCATCGTCGACTATCCCATTTGACACCCCACCCCCCTTATTCAGTTTAAAACCACCCGTGTAGCAGTGGGAAACCTGCCTGCCAGAATGCTGGTCCCCCACCAGATAAGATGCAATCCGTCCCTTTTGTACAGTTCCCCCTCACTCCAAAACAGATCCCAGTGATCTAAGAATCTAAATCCCTGCCCCCTGCACCAGTTACTCAGCCACACATTCAGGTCCCGTATCTCCCTGTTCCTGCTCTCGCCAGCATGAGGAACTGGAAGCAAACCGGAGATAACAACCCTGGAGGTCCTGCTTTTCAGCATTTTCCCGAGTTCTCTAAAGCCACGCTGCAGAATATTCATCCCCTTCTTTCTGACTTTCCAGCTTAATGTCTCTCTCATCTTGTTACAGAGAGGCAATGTATGGTCCTGAATCCAAAACGCTCTATAATTAAGTTATTTCCAGATCAATCTACAATTAAGGCTACACTCACTTTATATACAATGCACTGTAAAATGTGCACTCTTCAAACTGCATATGTGAAAAACGCAAATAAAAATAACAAATGCTGAAAATGCTCAGGTGGTTGGAAAGCATTGTAGAGAATAGCAGCCAGCCAACTGCACAAAACATTGTCGCTCTTAAGAATATACAGTATAACCAGAAGCACGAGTCGGTATTTGACCTTCTGAGCCTGTTCTATCATTCATCAAGTGTGTAACTGATCTGCCTCAGTGCCATTTCTTTGTGCTTTCCCATATTCCTTGATTCCCTTAATATCCAATAATCTATTGATCACTGTATTGAACAAACTCAGTGACTCAGTGACTGAGCTAGCACACCATTCTGGAAAAGATGTTTCCAAACATTCACCCCTCACTGCATATAAAACCATCCTCCTCAGTGGAATGGAGAATGAAAGACCAGAGTCACTGTTGGGGATAAACACAGGTGTTCTATAAGTGGTCACACAACTTATAATTTTTATGTACTCTTATTGACTGAGGTACAGTTTACCACGATAAATTGACGTAATCATGGCAGTCTGAAGTTGCTGTTCCACTTTAGTTTAGTTTAGAGATACAGTGAAGAAACAGGCCCTTCAGACCACCGGGTCCGCACCGACCAGCGATCCCCGCGCATATTAACACTATCATACACACACTGGCGACAATTTTTACATTTACCAAGCACAGCATTGCTCTAGAGGAGGCAGAAACATTTGCATACCTAGGCAGTGTTGTGGACATCACCGTAGAGGCATGGGCAGAGGCAGACATAAAAAGTAGATTCTTAACATGCTCAGGAAAATTTGGAGCTCAAAACAAATCACAACCAACACCAAAATCAATCTCAATCTCAACACAAAAGCTCAAATGTGAAACAGGTGATGTTGTATGGAGCAGAGACATGGAAAACAACAAAACACACTACAAACAGGCTGCAAACATTCATTAAAACCTACATTAGGAGAATACTTAACATCTGGTGGAGAGACAAAGTAAGCAATGTGGACCCGTGGACAGGAACAGGCCAGGAGCCCATTGACTTACAAATTCAAAGGAGAAAATGGAGTTGGATTGGACACACCCTCAAAAAACCTGCCACAAACATCAACCGGCAAGCCCTGAAATGGAACCCCCAAGGAAAAAAATAAAAGAGGTCACCCCAGGAACAACTGGAGAAGAGGTGAGCAGACAGAAATGTCTGAGAGTGGGCTCAACTGGGGAGATCTCGAAAGAAGTGCAAACAACCGAGGTGGAGGACATTTGTCACTGGCCTCTGCTCCCTTGAGGAGCAAAGGGCTTAAGAAGAAGAAGAAGCAAATTTACCTATGTACCTGTACGTCTTTGGAGTGTGGGGGGAAATTGAAGATCTCGGAGATAACCCACGCAGTCACGGGGAGAACATACAAATTCCTTACAGACAGCACCCGTAGTCGGGATCAAATCTGGGTCTCTGGCAGCGCAAGCGCTGTGAGGCTGCAACTCTACCGCTGCACTACCGTGCCACTATTTCAAGTAAATAAATATTATTTAAAGTTATTGTTAAATTATGTGGCTGTTTTTCAGAAATTAAATCTTGAATGAGCATCCAGAAATAATATTCTGACATGGTATGATGAGGAATTGAGGGCTTTGTCATTAATTTCATTACAGACGCTTTCATGCTTGACTATTTACCTCATGTGGAACTTGGAAGCAGGTCATGTCCCCCAATGTCTGAAGTGAATCCAGCTTTATAACCAGGTCCAACGCTCCAGAAGCAGACCAGAATATATTTGTGGCGTTGCTGGCTAATTAACTTGGATTTAATGAACTATTTGAGAAATTGCCTGACTTGTTTGCTACCTTGAAAACAATATTTCCTGCATTCTGACAACTACTGTGCGACCTATTAAATTAGGTGAAACATGTATTCAGTCTTAGATTTCTTCATTTCATACTGTGATAAGCTGTGCATTTTTCAAAATCATTAAAACCAGTTTGAGATACCACCAAATGATGCATTCCAAATTTGAGGATGCTATCATTGTGCTCATTATTCTCTGTTTCAAAGTTAAAAGTTTCTGACTGGGCTTGGGCTGTTCTGCCATGTGTCAAGCTGATATTTTATGTAAATTCTGATTGCAACTGGTGTTACAATCAAATCAGTCGGCTGGGACTAATAAGCAAGGAACAGATTGTTATGTTGGGGAATAGTAAGATTGAACGAGAACTTACCAGTTCGAAGGTTGATCGTTATTTCATGAGGAGTCGCGGTGAGGGATTTCGTGAAGAGCCCGCCGGCGCGCATGCTCGACATTCTTCAAAGTAGCGGTGTGGAATCACAGAAACCAGTAACAGAAATGACTTGGCATAGTAAGATGAAAGAGACTCAAATTACCAGGTGAAGGTGATTGAGGGTTGGGCGTGCAGGGCACGAAATCCCTCACCACGACTCCTCATGAAATAACGATCAACCTTCGAACTGGTAAGTTCTCGTTCAATCTTACTATTTCATTTCGGAGTCACGTGAGTGACTTCGTGAAGACTTCAAAGCTTCCGTGATTACACGCCCTGGACCACGTCCATGCTGACACACCACTAGCAGGGATGGATGGGAGGAACAAACTTGCTCAAATAGTTCATACTGCAAAACAAGAGCATATTTATTAACAACAAATCAAAAAAAAACCCTCATGCGGGGACACCTCCACGTTCTTGACCTGCATTCAGCACGGCTTCCGCGAACTGTAGAGGAGCAGCAACAGGCTTGTTATAAAATCGCTGAAACACAGCTTCATTAGCCCATCCTGCTGTGGCGAGAATATGGTCCATAGGCACCTCCATAATCCTCGCCGCTGACGTCGATGCAGCCCTGGTGGAATGAGACTTGAACACATTAGTGTCAATACCTGACTTACCCAAGACGACCCGGAGCCACCTGGATATCGTCTGGACTGTCACTCGATGATGAGGTCTCTTATGAGTGACAAGCAGGTATCTCTCCATTCCTCTGATGCATGCCGTCACCTTGACATAGTGACGGATATGTGAGGCTAAACACAGCCTAGCATCTGCGGGGTATGCCGGGAACTTCAGCTGCAGCCCTGTGCACCCAGGTCTATGCTGCTTTAGTAGCTCATCAACAAAGAAGACTACTTCTGTAGGGGTAGACATCATTCTGTCGACACGTAGTTTATGCAGTGTCTGTACCCTCTGTGCTGAAGTCAGCGCTAGTAACATCACCAGCTTCATGGTGAGTTTGTCCAGCTGGAGCCCTTCCATGGGAGACCACGTCCTGAGCAGGGTTAATACGTCCCTGACATCCCAGGTGATATTGTAGCGTGGTGTAGGCGGATTCATATTTAATATACCCCGCATGAGTCTGGACACTAGCCTGTTGGATCCCACCTCAATCTTGAGGTAGAATGACAGCGCGCTCCTGGCGCTGTTGATGGCACTGTAACTTAAGTGTTCATCATGGTGCAACCCCGCGAGGAATTCCAGGACGTCGGTTATAGTCACGTCATCGTACGTGATGCGAGAGCGGCTGCAGTAGGCTTCCCACTTCTTGATATGTGAGCGGTATCTTCGCCTTGTGGACTCTCGACACGACGCCCCAATGGTATCCATGGTCCGAGTTGAGAGGCCATATTGGACTAACGGCCTGTTCAAAACCTGCAAGCCAACAAATTTAAATAGCCATGGCAGGGATGTGGCTCCCCTGAGACAGGGTGAGTAACCAATTCTGGGCAACGCTTCAAAAGGACCCAAGGCTCACTGAGCATGTCAAAGGCCACCGGACACCACGGCTGTGTAGGCCAGTCGGGTATAATAAGGATGCCCTTGGCTGCATCCATCTGAATCTTTCGTAATACCCGACTGATGAGGCAAAACGGGGGGAATACATAGAAAAAGCAATTCCCCCAGTCCAGCGAGAATGCATCTAGCGCCATAGCCCCAGGATCTGGTTCCCACGAGACGTATGTTGGTACCTGATGGTTCAACCGTGACGCAAAAAGGTCAATATCCGGTTTCCCAAATTTGGCTGTAACTTTGGCAAAAATTTCAGGATGCAACATCCATTCAATATTGTCATTAAACTTGCGTGACCTGGTGTCCGCCACAATATTAAGCTCACCTGGCAAATAGGTAGCTGAAATCCAAATGTCTCTTTGAACACACCAGAGCCAAATTGAGTTAGCCAATTTATCACATGAAACTGACCTGGTACCGCCCATATGGTTTAAATAAGCCACCGCAGTGGTGTTGTCTATTTGGAGACGGACATGTGTTCCAAATACCTTGGAACAATAAGCACGAAGTCCGTGGAATGCTGCAAGTAGCTCCAAATAGTTTATCCCTTGAGACAACAACATAGTAGCCTCAAGGGTATCCCATCTGCCCCCGCAACTAGAGTAATGATCCGTAGCTCCCCAGCCAGAAGAGCTCGCATCAGTTTGCAAGTATACCACCGGATTAGCCTCAATAATAGGCTTAAATGAGTTACTAATGTGACGCACCCACCATCGTAACTCATCCTTCGCTTCGGGCGGCAGCTGCATTGGTCGATCATAATGACCAGCGTGCTGTCTTAACGCAGCGATCTTGGCCCTTTGCAAATTCTGATAATGCAAAGGCCCATATCGGGCTGCCGGAAACAATGCTACAAGCTTGCCAATTACTGTAGCTGTATGTCGAATCGATGGTATACTAGCGCTGATTAAACCTTGACACACCTGGGTGACCTCCTCAACCTTATTAGTTGGTATGGTGACCCTCATGTGAATAGAGTCCACCGTAAACCCCATATAATGAATTACCTGGGAGGGGCAGAACTTTGATTTGGCTGGATGGACAATGAACCCCAGCTGCTGAAATATATTGACAGCAGCTGCAACACCCTATTGAGCCAATTCCAGGGTGTGGCCGACAATGAAGATATCATCTAAATAGGCCATTACTATATGATGTCGTTGTCGTAAATAAGCCATAATTGGCTTCACCAATTTAGTGAATAATCTAGGGGCTGTGGTAAGCCCGTTGGGCAAAGCCCTATATTGCCAGAGTTGACCCATCCAGATAAATTTCAGAAACCTCCTATAACATTTTTGAATGGATACAGTATAGTACGCATCTTGTAAATCAATGCATGCCATAAAGCAACCATGTGAAATCAATGATTTGGCTGTTTCAAAAGTGTCCATTTTGAAATGAGTATATGTTACAAAAGTATTTAAACGAGTCAGGTCAATGATGACTCGACAGCCTCCATCCTTCTTGGGTCGAGTGAATATATTAGAAACAAATTCAACTGGCTCATGAACCGTTTTCTCTATCACTCCCTTCTGTTCTAGCCTCAAAATTTCCTTATAGCCTGCTGCCTGCTCTGCAGCAGACAATTTAAATGTTCGACCAGGCCTATGCTGGGATGGAGGAATGTCCCCATTAAGAAACTCAATTTTATGACCCTGAATATTTTGTAACACATACTCATCACCAGTAATATCACCCCATGCACCCAAAAAGAACCGAAGGCGCCCACCAACATGTGAGGTTAGACAAAGAGAAAAGAGAGAACCAGACCGCCTCACCTCCGTGGTTACCGGCAGTCCTTGACACGTGTGGGTGGATGTGGAGGTGCTGGGTTGGCTTGAGGGCGCGGCGTCCTCATCTTCCACCAGGGTTTCTGCCGACCTTGTCCTAAAAAAGCCCCCTGCTGCTGGGGCTGTTGGTAACGGGCTGGAGCTGGAGGGTAGGTCCTTGTAGAGGTGCTGGCAGACCCTCGTGGACGAACAAGCGGACCTGTCGAGCCCAACGGCCTGGGGGCACTGTGAGAGCGCATGATTCCCACCGTTTTGGCTTGTTCGTCAAGCTCTTTGACCCTCTTCGAGAGGTCTTCTCCAAAGAGCTGACAGGGCGGCGGCGGTGGTTTGCACAACCCTGCAAACTTAGGGTTGAGCGCCGGGCGGATGCTGCTTTTGCGGAACCCATTGATCTCATGTTGAGTTGCGCACAATAGAGCCAGAGCATCCTCCTGGTCCAAATTTAATTCATCCCCATCAACCGACCGCACAAAGGCGGTAATACCGGCCGTGAGGAGCTTCAGGATCCGCTGAATTTTCAGCTCCTGTTGACGGATAGCTGCACTGATGTTGCCCCATATCGGCGTATTGACCACAGGCACGTTGAGGGAGTTGCAGTTGGATGGAGCCTTGTGACGGCTCATGGCCTGAATGAGAACTTCTTCCTGGAGCTGATGGTTGTTGAGGAAGTCGACTGTGGCTGCCAATTTCGAGTTCAGGGGAAGCCCAGACGAGTGTGGGGCCGCGAACTTAGCGGCCACATCGAGAAGTTCCTCCGCTGGTAAATCTGACGGAGGTGGTATGGGATCGACCAAAACCTCCTCATCCTGCTGCTTCAGACTGAAGGTGGAAGTTGGTGAAACAGCCCTGTGCCTGTCGCTGCTGGACGCTTGCTGCTGTTGACCATGAAGCAGGAGCTCCAGCAGCCGCTCCATACGGTCAATACGCCCTTCACCCTGAACACTCAGGTGGTCGGAGTCCTCCGGCTCTGAGAAATTGCCGGGGCCCCTATCATCGGCCCGCACCTCATCGAGGCGCACCCGGTGCCGGTAGTCGTCGCTAACAGCCGCCGAAGCGAAACTGCGCGATTCCTGCGCGAGCGTGTTCAACCGCCTCAGTTTAGCGGGAGCTGAAGCCGCTGCCACTAAGGGCACTTGCGGCGTGGTGTCGGCACCAGCCGCAGCATGGATACCTGATGCCCGCGCGGGCTTGCCGGCAGCCCACGTCGTGGACCTCGCCGACGCATGGTCTCGCCACCCATCCATGGGGGGCTCGGCAACCGTGACGAGACCCGACCCAACCGACCCGTCCCGGCGTCGAGAGTTGGGGGGCGTCGACTGGACCTCACAGCCGCCCCGGGTCCCGCCCTGGAACCTGACCGCTCCCCGGCGGCAGGCAAAGCCTTAGTCCCGACAGGGTTAGACTTCTGGGCTCCTGCCCTTCCCCTACTCGGAGGGCTGAGTGAAAAGGGCCGTGCCGATGCACGTACCCTTCTGCTCGAGGTCGCCAGCAAGCCTGCTGACGACCTGACTGCCATGGCAGGGTCCTCCTGCTCTGGCGGCACACCACACTCCTCTTCGTCGAACTCCTCCGAACTGTGGTGTGCTGGCGGATCCGGACCTGTAAACACAGGGCTTACCGACATTCCCGCCCGTGTCCCGGCCTGCGCTGCAGGTACCGCCGATATCAATGGCTCCGGGACTGCTGACCGGCGACCTCGTCCAGACGTTCTCCGGCCCTTAGAACTCCCATCCATGTCCTTGCTGCAAAACACAAAGTAACACAACAAGGACCACCAACTTAAGGTAGGATACTTACCTCAGTGGTTCCCTTATGAAGGGCTGGCGAGGAGCGCGCTCCACCGCCAGCCGTCGCAGCAACGCGATACGACGATATGTCGAGCATGCGCGCCGGCGGGCTCTTCACGGAGTCACTCACGTGACTCCAAAATGAAATATGCAGTGATGTTTATTAGGATAGTTTGTGTGTATAAGTTTGTTTGGACCTGCATTAGTCTAGAGTAAATTAAATATGACAGTCAATGTTTCATAATTCTAATGAGACTGCTGTGCAAGGTGCCAGTATGAGAGAAATTAATTTGTACATTCATTTTCAATAAATGAAAAGAAAAGATCACTCACATAAACCCTGCTTTCCTCAGCAGATGTTGTTCATTGAAAAATATATTTAATACAAATGTTACAAATGCATATGCAAAAAACCCAAAGTCATTATTTCCAGTAAGGTTTGTCGGTAATTAAATCAGTATTACATTCTATTTGGAAGCTACAAGCTGCAAAATATGCTTCCATAGAACCCATTGTTTGGAACGTACAGTTGCTAAATTGTATTGAATGTGGCAAATCATCTAACGTGGGTGCATGCATGTTCACTAGTTTGCAAGCATATGCAGTAGTGATGCCTATTTGAAGAATAAAGTGTGGGCATATTATAAACGTAATAACTATGTACTGCTGATTTGAATTGAGCACACCTAAATGATATCTCTCGGTGCCCCAGCTAAGATCTTCTCATTTTTCTCACAATTGCATACAATTGAGCAATGGTCAACAGCATGAATGTTGACCCACTGATGCTTTGTCAGGATCATCAACTGCCTTCTGTTTTTGGCTCATGTTTTAGTTTGTTCTTAACATTGTACATGGATTAGATGCTTGCAGTAGTTCTTGAAAGGTGATGAAGTCCAGTGAGAGTGGTGTGCTGATGGATCTTAGTGTGATTCAATCTTCTGTGAGATCAGCTAGTTCCAGTCAGTACATTAGTGAACATACATAGTAGTGCAGTATGACTGTGATAATTCGAAGAGGACATACAGAATCACATCAACTATTAAAAGAATAGAGTCATAATCGTAAAGCTGTACAGCACAGAAACAGACCATCTGGCCCACCTTGTCCATGCCAGCCAAATTAGCACACTGGACAAGTTCTATTTGCCTTCATCTGGCCAAATGCCCTTTAACCCTGTCTTGTATCTGCCCAAATGTCTTCTTAAAGCAATAGTTTTATCTGCTTCTATAGCTTCCTCTGGTTACCATTGCATGAGTGAAAAAAATGGTCCCTGAGGTCCCACTTAAATTTCTCCCATTTCACCTTAATCCCAAGACCTCTAGTTTTAGAACTAGACTAAGTGGGACCCATTGGGTCCCATGTTCACATGGGAGGGCTGGTCCCCTGACGCAATATTCCACCTCTCCACCAATTCCAATATTGATGGCCAGTGGGGGGAGGGGAGGGAGGGTGGCTTTATGGAGCACTGGTATGGTTGTTGTTGGCTGCAGGAACTACTGGTCTCCAGAGGGCTAGTATGGACATTGTGGGCCAAATGGATTATTGGGGTGGCAGTTCAGTCTCTCAAGCCTGATGTGCTGGCAGCTCACTCATGGCTGGTGGGCTGGCAGTTCACTCACGGCTATTCCTTGAAATTCCATTTCCAGCAGAGTGCAAGATCACCAAATTTAAATCCATTTTCCTACCATTTCAAGCAGGGTGCAAGGCCACCAAATTCAAATGCAGTTTAATACCATTTCATGCAGGGTGCAATGACACCACATTCAAATGCAGTTTCATACCATTTCAAGCATGGTGGAACCACCATGAAACCACCATAAAACCACACAACACACCACACTCACAGTTCAGTAGACATTCAGTGTGTTCAGTTGATTCACAGCTAAGACAGAATCGTGACATTTTCCTTCCCCATCATGCAGATACGGAGCCACACCCACACTTCCGGGTTTTATAATCCCTCCCCCTCCCACGGGAAAAGCTGTGGCCTTCATGGCGTGATCGACATGAATAACACTTTTATTTTTCATTGATGGGAAGAATCCTCTGCACCTGAGTAAGATGGCCAAAACTCACAGCCGTAAGTGGTAGCATTTTATCTAAAATCAATATAGTGCAAACAGGAAGTTGTCAAGTTTAGACAAACAACCCTTTGCAGTGCCTTTTTACTTCAACCCAAACCCCCCAAACAATCCTTTGCAGTGACTTTTTACTTCAACCCAAACCCCCCAAACAACCATTTCCAGTGCCTTTTTACTTCAACTCAAATCCCCCAAACAACCATTGAGCGGAGGGGGGCTGAGTAAGGTGGCCAAAAATCACTGCCGTAAGTGGTAGCGTTTTATGTAAAATCAATATAGTGCAAACAACAAGTTATCAAATTTAGACAAACAACCCTTTGCAGTGCCTTTTTACTTCAACCCAACCATATTTTCATTTTCAAACCACATTAAGGGCACTCACAGTTGAGTACACATGTGTTCAGTGTTATTGAGAGCTCAGAGAGATGTAACCCTCTCGCTTCATCCATCTTGCAGAGACTGAGTGGGGCACACCACTTCTGGGTTTTATAGTCACTCCCCCCTCCCACCAGCAGGGGCAGCAAAGAGAATGGACATTTAAAAAAAGACATTAATATCTCTCTGATTTTTCAGCGATGGGAAAAATCCTTTGGTCCAGTGGTCCCTAGGGGGGTTCTGAGCGAGATGACCAAAAATGACGGCCGTAAGTGGCGGCATTCTCTCTGAAATCACATTGCAGTGAGTCAAAAGCAGTCAAGATCTTACTTTTGGTAATATAGTTAGATAGATGCTCTGGGAAAAGACTGTGAGTGTTCACTTCATCCACACCCTCTTGATCTAATACCATATAACAATTACAGCACAGAAACAGGCCTTCTCGGCCTTTCCAGTCCGTGCCAACCATTTATTTTCCCTGGTCCCATCTATCTGCACTCAGACCATACCCCTCCATTCCCTTCCCGTTCATATGCCTATCCACTTTACTTTTAAATGTTAAAATCGATCCTGCCTCCACCACTTCTGCAGGAAGATCATTCCTCATTCCTAATACACCTCAATAAGGTCACTCATCAGTCACCTATGCCCCAAAATAAAAGTTCCAGCCAATCTAACCTCTCCCTATATATCAAGTCCCGCAAGCCCAGATATCATCCTGATGAATCAAGGATTTGTCCCACCTAGTTCATATTAGTTTAGTTTAGAGATACAGAGAAACAAGCCCTTAAGCCCACCGAGCCGGCACTGACCAGCGATCCTCGCACACTAATACTATCCTACACACACTATGGAGAATTTAAACATACACCAAGCCAATTAACCTACATACCTGTATGTCTTTGGAGTGTGGGTGGAAACCGAAGATCTCGGAGAAAACCCACACAGGTCACGGGGAGAACGTACAAACACAATACAGACAGCACCCGTAGTCAGGATCGAACAGCAGATACATAGGTTTGAAAGCACACACCACCAGGCTCAGGAACAGCTTCTTCCCTTCAGTTATCAGCCTTCTGAATGGTCCTTCCAAAACAGGACAGCTAGAGAGCTGTTCAATTCACCTCTACTCCATTGCAGATATTGGACTTTGTCGATTGATCTGGTTAACTGCAATGTTGAGATCTATGTCTTGCACACTAAATGTGTTCACTTTACCACAATGGTAAATATAAAAGACTAAAATAAATGGCAGAGCATATTAAGAAATCAAGGCTTGACATTTACATGCACGTCATGTAATCATCCTTGTTCATTTTGCTGTGTTCCGCCAAAAAGCAACCAGACTTAGCCCAGAGCTTACGTGGAGTTTGAACATGCAGCAACAAAGAGAAGCAGGGAGAAGAACTGATTGGCTGAAGCCCGTGGGTAAGGTGAGTCAGAGGTGAGTTCGAGGGGGAAAGCCATTTAAAGAGAACGCCAGAAAAGCAGCCTGACAGCCCAGAGCTTACGTGGATTTTGAACGAGCAGCAACAAAGAGAAGCAAGGAGAAGAACTGATTGGCTGAAGCCCGTGGGAAAGGTGAGTGAGTCACAGGGGAAAAACAGTTTAAAACTGAGGAATTTGGTTTGTAAGTTTGTAAATTGAGCAATTTATCAGAATATAAGCAAGGCTGCTCTAGGGGAGCAGCAGTGAGGGAAGCGCCTTATGAGGGAAGTGGGAGTCTTCAGCAAGGAGGCTGAGGAGAGGAGGCTATGCCAAATGCTGGACAGGGAGAGACGAAAGAAGGAGATGTCAAGCAAGCTGATTCAGTGTGACACTTGCAGTTTGTGGGAGGTCAAGGGCATTGCTGGTGCCTCTGGCTGCTACAAATGTGAGAAGTGCATCCCGGTACAGCTCCTGAAGGACTGTGTTAGGGAACTGGAGAAGCAAGTGGATGACCTCAGGTTCGTCCGAGAAACTGAATCGTTCCTCGACGAGTACTACAGTAACATTGTTTCATCAAAGGTACTGGTAGAGAGAAGGTGGGTGACTGTGAGAAAGGGATGGAAACATGGAATGCAAAGATCCCTGGTTGTTCTACCTCTTGTGAACAGGTTCACCCACTCAAAAGGGATAAAAGACGTTAACACACTGAGCGGCGCAATGGCTTGTGAAGCAGAGTACTGTTGCGCCAAAACCAAAGAGGCCGACGTCAGGCAACACCGTGGTAGTTGGAGATTCCATTGTGAGAGGTACGGACAGGGGGTCTGTGGCAACAGATTGGTTTTGAGGATGGTGTGCTGCCGCCTTGATGCCAGTTTCCAGGATGTCACGGACAGAGTGCAGAAAATCCTCAAGGGCGAAGGTGAACAGCTGAACGTTGTAGTGCATAGGGGATTAATATTCTGAAGTGTGACTTTAGACAGCTCGGAAAAGTGCTGAATAGCAGGACCTCCAGGGAGGTTATCACTGGTTTGCTTCCAGTTCCTCGTGCTGGCAAGAGCAGGAACAGAGAGATACAGGACCTGAATGTGTGGCAGAGGAACTGGTGCAGGGGGCAGGGATTTAGATTCTTAGACCACTGGGATCTGTTTTGGAGTAAGGGGGAACTGTACAAAAGGGAAGGATTGCTCCTTAACAGGTCGGGAACCGGCATTCTGGACGGCAGGTTTGCCACTGCGACCTAAACAGGTGGTTTAAACTAAATAGATGGGGGGGTTGTCAAATAGATAATGACCCCAGAATCAACGGGAAAGAAAGCTCACAAAGGGAAAGGAGATTATGACCAAGTGCAATAGGGATTGATGTGAAAGGTGAGATGAGTAAGGAATTAAAAGTATTGTATTTAAATGCACAAAGTATAAGAAGTAAAGTAGATGAGCTTGAGGCTCAGTTAGAGATTTGTAGATATGACATTGTGAGGATTATCGAGACGTGGCTGCAGGAGGATCGGGCCTGGGAACTTAATATTCAGTGTTATACATCCTATAGATAAGACAGCAGGCAGGTGGGCAGAGGAGGGGGAGGGGGAGGGGGGTAGCTCTGCTGGTGAGTGATGGAATTCAGTCCCATGCGAGGGAAGACATAGGGACTGATGAGGTAGTGTCATTGTGGATTGAGTTGAGGAATTGGAAGGGCAAGAAGACACTAATTGGTGTTATCTACAGACCCCCAAATAGTAGCCCGGATGTAGGGTGTAAAGGGCCTGTCCCACCAGCATGCAACTCCATGCAATGAGCGCGACCTAACGTGGTCGCTTGAGCCGTCCGGCATCGCGGGGCCGGTTCCACTTCGATCGCCGGAGCCATGCGGAATTGTGCGGAGTTTGTCCCGACATCGCGCGGGGCTCCAAAAAACTGACCATGTTCAAAAATTCCGCGCAGGAACGGCTTGTCAGCTCGCATTCACCTCGACGCATTACACACCGTCTCAACATCGTGCCTCCGTGACCCTCTCTGTAGGTGCCTCCGTGACCCTCTATGTGTGTGGCTCTGTGCCCCTCTCTGTATGCCCCTCTCTGTCCTGGTGAACTTACCTTTAAGATTTCGCTCCAAGTTTGCCTCACTTTGCGCCGCGTTGCGCCACTCAGCCGACCTCCGTGCGGCCCTCGATGCCGGTTTGGTCACGCTTGCCACATGCAGGCGCATTCTGGTGGGAACGGCCCCATGCAGGGATCACCCGACCTCCGCACGGCCCCCGTTTATAGTTTGATCGTGCTCATCGCATGGAGTCGGATGCTGGTAGGACAAGCCCTTAAGTTGCAGCAGGAATTAAAACTGGCATGTAATAAAAGTAATGCCATGGTGGTGATGAAGGATTTCAATATGCAGGTAGACTGGGAAAATCAGGTTGGTTCAGGACCCCAAGAAAGAGAGTTTGTAGAGTGCCTCCGAGATAGATTCTTAGAGCAGCTTATAATGGAGCCGACCGGAGAAAAGGCAATTCTGGATTTAGTTTTGTCCAAAGAACCAGGTTTGATAAGGGAATTCGAGGTAAAGGAACCGCTTGGAGGTAGTGATCTTAATATGATTAGTTTTAATCTGCAATTTGAGAAGGTTACATCGGAAGTGTCAGTGATGCAGTTGAACAAAGGGGACTATGAAGGCATGAGAGGGGAGCTGGCCAAGGAAGACTGGAAAGGGATCCTATCAGGAATGACAGTGGAACAGCAATGGCAGGAATTTCTGGGCATAATCCAGAAGACACAGGATCATTTCATTCCAAAAAGGAAGAAAGATTCTAAGGGGAGTAGGAGGCAACCGTGGCTGACAAGAGAAGTTAGGGATAGAATAAAACTAAAAGAAAAGATGTATAACACAGCAAAGAGTAGCCGGAAGCCAGAGGGTTGGGAAACTTTAAGAGCACAACAGAACAGAATTGCCTTTTCTCTGGTTGGCTCCATTACAAGCTGCTCTAAGAATCCATCACAGAGGCATTCTACAAACTCTCTTTCTTGGGCTCCTGAACTAACCTGATTTTCCCAGTCAACCTGCATATTGAAGTCCCCCATCACCACAGTGGTATTAACTTTGTTACATGCCAGTTTTAACTCTTGCTGCAACTTACACCCTACAATCCAGGCTACTATTTGGGGGTCTGTAGATAACACCAATCAGTGTCTTCTTGCCTTTCCAATTCCTCAACTCAATCCACAGTGACTCTACCTCGTCAGTCCCTATATCTTCCCTTGCAAGGGACTGAATTCCATCGCTTACCAGCAGAGCTACTCCCCATCCTCTGCCCATCTGTTGTTCACATGGCCGATACAAGACTCCTGACACAGACACTTCAGAGTGAACACTGAGCAGCTCACGCTCTAGGATTGCAACTTCTGAACATGCGAAGAAATAGTTTGAACTTGTTGGTTGGCAAGGAGAAGCGGGCGACATGGTAGGTTGGATCACAAATATTACTATCTGAGACAGAGTGGTACATCCACCATCGTTCATTACCCATTGCCACGAGGCCGTGCCGCAATTAGCCCACTGATTTGCCTGTCCAACAGCCTGCATCTTGCTTTGAACACCGCTATTCATGTCCCCCACAACACTCAGCTACCATTGGTTCTTGCCTGCCGTGTTGCACAGACAGATACTTGGACCCATATGTTCCATGTTAGAGTCGATGAACTAAACTTTTGTGCAAATCCATGTCCCATTGTGGCACAGCACTCTACCTTACCCTTTGATGTTGAATGTGTGCTTTCAATAGTTCTGTCACTGTGTAAAGCATTTCATTTTTTAGAGTAATCAGCCTTTATCTGCAACTGTCTCATCGGAGCTCTCAGCCATACTCTATGCAGCAGAATGTCATGGAACCATGATCTCACACAAGCTGTCCCTGGCAGAGTTTCACTATGTGAGGATTCACCTCCGCATTCCGAGTCGGCTCAAATCTTCACTGGTGATGTGAATGGAGCCATGGTATTTTTTTTATCATTACATTCCTCTTGTTTCTATAGGCTTGTGGGGGGGGGGGCAGTTTCTGAGTGCCCAAAACATGGCAATCTGTTTCCAGTTCCTTCTCAATGTGTGTCTGAAGGGTTTCCTCGTCTCTTAATTTCTGCGTATGTGCAACAAAGGCCCCCACTTTGACATCTTGGATCAAGCTTCTGCTGCATTGTTGCAATCCTTTGATCACCTTCCAATAATGACATGACCAAAAGTACCTGCTACAAGGTATGTCCCTTTTATGTCAAGCAGGCTAACTTTAACCATTGATACGGATGCTGTCTTTACAGAGTTTGTACATTCTTCCAGTGAATTTCTGTGCTCATAATTTTATCACAGCTCACATAATTTTACTGATGTCAGATAAATCCAACCAGCAATGAAAAAGTAAATACTGTGGAAACTTTGCAAAGCCCTTGCATATTAGATTTATTTAGAATGCAATGACCAAAATCCTATGATTAACCTTGCTGCAACCACTAATGCATGTAAACGGACACAGTTGGCTGTTTCCTGGTCATGTGCTTTCCAGTAAATGAAACAAAATGCAAATGCAAAGACTGGTTCAATATCTCATACTTTTAGCAGATACTAGACTAGGTGGGACCAGTTGGGTCCCATGTTCATATGGGAGGGCTGGTCCCCCGACGCAATATTCCACATCTCCACCAATTCCAAAATTGGTGGCCAGTGGGGGGGGGGGGGTCTGGAGCGCTAATATGGGCATTGTAGGCTGAAGGGACTGGTATCCAGAGGGCTAGTATGGACATTGTGGGCCAAATGGATTCATGGGGTGGCAGCTCCGTCACTCAGGCCTGACGTGCTAGCAGCTCACTCACGGCTGGTGGGCTAGTAGTTGACTCACGGATATACTTTGAAATTCCATTTCAAGCAGGGTGCAAGGTCACCAAATTCTAGTGCTGTTTCCTGCCACTTCAAGCAGGGAGCAAGGCCACCAAATTCAAGTTCAGTTTCATGCCATTTCAAGTATGGTGCATGGCCATCAAATTCAAGTGCAGTTTCATGCTATTTCAATCAGGGTGCAAGGCCACCAAATCCAAGTGTGGTTTCATGTCAATTCAAGCAGGGTGCAAGGCCATCAAATTCAAGTGCAGTTTCATGCCATTTCAAGCAGGGTGCAAGGTCACCAAATGCAAGTGCAGTTACTTGCCACTTCAAACAGGGTGCAAGACCACCAAATTCAAGTGCAGTTTCATACCATTTCAAGCAGGGTGCAAGGCCACCACATTGAAATGCAGTTTCATACCATTTCAAGCAGGGTGAAACCACCATAAAACCACACTCAAAGTTCAGTAGACATTAAGTGTTTTCAGTTGATTAACAGCTCAGACAGTCATGACCTCTCCCTCCCCCATCTTGCAGAGACTAAGCCACACCCACACTTCCGGGTTTTATAATCCCTCCCCCTCCCACCGGAAGGGGCATGGCCCCCACAACGTGATTGACAGGAGATAGATTCTGAATATTTTTTTAAACACTAATAACACTTTTATTTTTCATTGATGGAAAGAATCCTCTGCACCTGATGAGCGGACGGGGACTGAGTAAGATGGCCGAAGATCAGAGCCGTAAGTGGTAGCGTTTTATTCTAAAATCAACATACAGTGCAAACAGGAGGTTGTCAAGTTTAGACCAACAACCATTTGCAGTGCAGCAGTTCAAAGCAACCCCCCCCCCCCACCAACAACCATTTGCAGTGCAGCAGTTCAAAGCACCCCCCACCAATAACCATTTGCAGTGCAGCAGTTCAAACCAACTGCGCACCAACAACCATTTGCAATTCAGCAGTTCAAAGCAACTGCCCACCAAATTCTGAAGAACGGTTTTGGCCCGAAACGTTGCCTATTTCCTTCGCTCCATAGATGCTGCTGCACCCGCTGAGTTTCTCCAGCACTTTTGTCTACCCCCCACCAACAAACATTTATAGTGCAGCATTTCAAAGCAACCGCATTTTCATTTGCAAACCACATTAAAGACACTCACAGTTGAGTAGACATGTGTTCAATGTTATTCACAGCTCAGAGAGACGTGACCCTCTCACTTCCTCCATCTTGCAGAGACTGAGTGAGGCACAACACTTCTGGGTTTTATAGTCCCTGCTCCCTCCCACCAGGAAGGGCAGCAGAGAGAATGTCAATATTTTTTAAACATTAACAACTCTTTTATTGTTCATCGATGGGAAAAATCCTCTTGTCCTGCGCAGCAGAATGGGATCTTACTTTTAGTACTATAAATACTCAAAAGGTACTGGATATCAATAAAGCCTCAAAACGTACAGGATATCAATAAAGCCAACAGACCAGCATTATCCAGCATACATGAATGCATTACATTCATACATGCCCTTGTGCACGTGTCCAATGTGAAATAATAGGACACTAAGACTAAGTTTAAACATCATCAACAAGCTGGTAGAACTTGATGGAAGGATCATACTCTCATTCTCATACAAGTCTTTTAGTCACCCTTATGATTTTGAACACCATTGGATTATTACCTAAACGGTAATGAAAATAATGATGTTTTTATTTAATGTGACTATACTTCACAAACCAAAGTGGTTATGCATTTTGCTCCCTCAATAAGGCATGGCCATTTGGCACACCACATCTACACCAACCAAAGGGGCACCCATCCTTATTAATTCCATCTTCCAGCACTGATCCATAGTCTATATCTACGCTTGCCCAGAAATCTCTTAAATGCAGTCAAGGACTCCTCTTCCAACACTTTTTCTGGTAGAGACAAAAAGCTGGAGTAACTCAGCGGGTCAGTAGAAAGTTCTAGACCTGAAACACCACCTATTCTCTGGAGATGCTGCCTGACCCACTGAGTAACTCCAGCTTTCCGTGTCTATCTTTGGTTTCAACCAACATCTGCAGTTCCTTCGTACACATTATTTCTGGTGGTGTGTTCCAGGTAATCACTATTCTCTAGGGTGTAAAAGATCTCTCTCAAATCCTTTCTAAATTTCTTACTCTTTACACTCAATTATGTCCTCAAATTTATTCTAGCTATGGAAAAACTTTCCAACATTCTATCATATCTATACCCATCGTAACATAATATGCTTCACTTGTACAGCCACTGAATGTTCCCTGCTCCAGGAAAAGCAGATACATGAGCAGGTACATGAAGAGGAATGTTTTAAAGGGATATGGGCCAACTGAAGGCAAATGACATTAACTTACACAGGGCATCCTAGTCAGCATAGACTAGATGAGACAAAGAGCATTGTTACGTGATGCGTGACTCTATGACTTGGTCTAAAAAAGGCTTACACCCCCCCCCCCCCATCCCCATTCTATCCTCATAATTGAAACATTCCATCCATGGCAACATCCTGGTTAATCTCCCCAATTGAATTTAACAAGGCCTTTCATTAGGTCTTCTCAGTGAGGGTGTTGAGTATAGAATTTTGGATGGTTTATTACAATTGTACAAGACATTGGTGAGCCTGCATTTGGCATATTGTGTTCCATTTTGGTCACTCTGCTATGGAAGGATGTCATTAAGTTGGAAAGAGTGTATGGAGAATGTACAAGGATTTTGCCAGGATATGAGGGTCTGAACTATAGGGAGAGGTTGGACAGGCTTGGACTTTATTCTTCAGTGTGCAGGAGGCTGAGGGATGATCTTATAGAGGTGGATCAGATCATGAGAGGAATTGATAGGATGAATCAAATTTATAAGGTCCCGCACAGGAGACTGGTGCCTAATATTAGAGCACATGGCATTGGGGGTAGGGTGTTGACACAGAGAGAAAATTGGTTGGCAGATTGAAAGGAAGGAGTAGGAGTGAACGGGTCCTTTTCAGAATGGCAGGCAGTGGCGAGTGGAGTGCCACAAGGCTCGGTGTTGGGGCCACAACTGTTTACCATATATATTAATGATTTGGAAGTGGAAATTAGGAGCAACACTAGCAAACATGAGGATGAAATAAAGCTGGGTGGCAGTGTGAACTGTGAAGAGGATGTTAGGAGGTTGCAGGGTGACCTGGACAGGTTGAGTGAGTGGGCAGATGCGTGGCAGATGCAGTATCTATATTACTAAAAGTAACATCTTGACCACTTCATGTTTTTCTCGTTCATTATTTTTGAAAAAAAACGCTGCCACTTACAGCTGTGATTTTTGGCCATTTTCCTCAGAGTCCCCCTCCACTGCGCAGGAAAAGAGGATTTTTTCCCATCGATTAAAAATAAAAGAGTTGTTAATGTTTTTAAAATGTTGATATTCTCTCTGCTGCCCCTGCTGGTGGGAGGGGGGAGGGACCCGGAAGTGTTGTGCTCACTCAGTCTCTGCATGATGGGGGACGTGAGAGGGTCACGTCTCTCTGAGCAGTGAATAACATTGAACATAAGTCTACTCAACTGTGAGTGCCTTTAATGTGGTTTGAAAATGAAAATGTGGTTGCTTTGAAATGCTGCACTGAAAATGGTTGTTGGTAGGGGGGTTGCTTTGAACTGCTTCACTGCAAAATGGTTGTTGGTGGGGAGGGGGTGGCTTTGAACTGCTGCACTGCAAATGGTTGTTGTTGTTGGTGGGGGGATGCTTTGGACTGCTGCACTGCAAATAGTTGTTGGTCTAAACTTGACAACTTCCTGTTTGCACTGTATATTGATTAAAGATAAATGTTGCCACTTACGGCACTGATTTTTGGCCATCTTACTCAGGCCCCCTCCGCTCATCAGGTGCAGCAGATTCTTCTCATCAATGAACAAAAAGTGTTATTATTGTTTAAAAAAAGTTGAGAATCTCTCTCCTGTCAATCACACCATGGAGGCCACGCCCCTTCGGGTGGGAGGGGGAGGGATTATAAAACCCTGAAGTGGGTGTAGCTCAGTCTCTGCAAGATGGGGGAGGGAGAGGTCATGACTGTCTGAGCTGTGAATCAACCGAACAAACTGAATGTCTACTGAACTGTGAGTGTGGTGTTTTGTGTGGTTTAATGGTGGTTTTATGGTGGTTTGACCCTGATTCAAATGGTATAAAACTGCATTTGAATGTGGTGGCCTTGCACCCTGCATGAAATGGTATGAAACTGCATTTGAATTTGGTAGTCTTGCACCCTGCTTGAAATGGTACAAAACTGTACTTGAATTTGGTGGCCTTGCACCTTGCATGAAATGATATGAAATTGCACTTGATTTTGCGGATCTTGCGCCCTGCTTGAAATGGCATGAAACAACATTAGCATTTAGCGGCCTTGCACCCTGCTTGAAGTAGCATGAAACTGCACTTGAATTTGGTGGCCTTGCACCCTGCTTGAAATTGCATGAAACTGCACTTGAATTTGGTGTCCATGCACCGTACTTGAAGTGGCATGAAACTGCACTTGAATCTGGTGGCCTTGCACCCTGCTTGAAGTGGCAGGAAACTGCACTTGAATTTGGTGGCCTTGCATCCTGCTTGAAGTGGTAGGAAACTGCAATTGAATTTGGTGGCCTTGCACCCTGCTTGACGTGGTAAGAATCTGCACTTGAATTTGGTGGCCTTGCACCCTGCTTGAAATGGTTGGAAATCACATTTAAATTTGGTGGCCTTGCACCCTGCTTGAAATGGAACTTCAAAGAATAGCCATGCTAGCCCACCAGACGTGAGTGAGCTGCCAGCACATCAGGCTTGAGTGACAGAGCTGACACCCCAAGAATCCATTTGGCCCACAATGTCCATACAACCCTCTGGAAACCAGTTCCTTCAGCCCACAATGCCCATACTAGTGCTCCAGAAAACCCTCCCCCCCCACCCCCCCACTGGCCACCAATATTGGAATTGTTGGAGAGGTGGAATATTTAATTGGGAGATCAGCCCTCCCGTGTGTCCTTGTACACCAGTCACTGAAAGTTGGCGTGCAGGTACAGCTGGCAGTGAAGAAAGCTAATGGAATGTTGGCCTTCATAACAAGAGGATTTAAGTATAGGAGTAAAGAGGTTCTTCTGCAGTTGTATAGGGCTCTGCTGAGACCACATCTGGAATATTGTGTACAGTTTTGGTCTCCTAATTTGAGGAAGGACATCCTTGTGATTGAGATTAATGCCTGGGATGGCGGGACTGTCATATGAGGAAAGTTTGTAAAGACTTGTAAAGACTTTTATTCACTGGAGTTTAGAAGGATGAGGGGATATCTTATAGAAACATATAACATTATAAAAGCACTTGACAAGCTAGATGCAGGGAAAATGTTCCCAATGTTGGGCGAGCCCAGAACCAGGGGCCACAGTCTTAGAATAAAGTGGAAGCCATTTAAGACTGAGGTGAGAAAAAACGTTTTCACCAAGAGAGTTGTGAATTTGTGGAATTCCCTGCCACAGAGGGCAGTGGAGGCCAAGTCCATGGATGAGAGTTAGATGGGAGTTAGATAGAGCTCTAGGGGCTAGTGGAAGGGATATGGGGAGAAGGCAGGCACGGGTTATTGATTGGGGACGATCAGCCATGATCACAAAGAATGGCGGTGCTGGCTAGACAGGCCAAATGGCCTCCTCCTGCACCTATTTTCTATGTTGCTATGAATGTACATAGATGTATTTTATGCAGAGTGGGGGGGATCAAGAACCAGAGGTGGCTTTTACACACAAAGGGTGATGGGTATATGGAACAAGCTGCCAGAGGATGAGTTGTGGCAGGTATTGTAACAACATTTAACAGACATTTGGACATGTACATGGATAGGAAATGTTTAAAGGGATATTGGCCAAATGCAGGTTGAACTTGTTTGGATGGGGTATGTTGGTCAGCATGGACAAGTTGGCTGAAGGGCCTGTTTCTGTGCATTATGAATCTATAATCTCTTCATCCTCTCCACACTATTGTATATTTCTATAGTGTACGGAGGCATAATATATGCAAGGTTTTTATTTAAGATAGACAAATATTAATCCTAAATGACCTGATGAAGATTTGGTTGTGCTACAGAAGGCAGGGTGAGATACCATGCCCATATGGAATATGTATATTACAGGATTTAGTTGAATATTTAGTTTTAGTTTAAGAGATGCAGTGCAGAAACAGGCCCTTGGGCCCCCTGAGTCCAAGCTAACCAGCGATCTCTGCACACTAACACTATCCTACACACACTAGGGGCAATTTACACTTATACCAAGCCAATTATCCTACAAACCTGAGTGTGTGGGAGGAAACTGGAGATTCCAGAGAAAACTCCAGAGAAGACACGGGGAGAACGTACAAACTGCGAACAGACAGCACCAGTAGTCAGGATTGATCCCGGGTCTCAGACGCTGTAAGGCAACAACTCTACCTATGTGTCACCGTGCAACCCCTTATATTACTCTGCTTCATACATTTTACAGAGCTTGGCCATGGTTACAGCTATCCCAGACAAACACATTATATTGTTGAAACACCAGGTATGAACGTTCATTTTCCTTTAACTTTAATGCTGCTGCAGGAAGTGCTGGCACTGAATACGTGACTGTTGGCAATGGTCAAGTAAATTCTGCTCTGGTGCAGTTGAAAATCAGATCATCATACTGACTGTCCAGTTCTGCAAACATTTGTCCACCAAAGGTCCGTACTGTCACTACCATGATGTTTGGTAATACCTGCAGATTGAAAGGGTGCTCATGGTGAAATAAGTCTTCACAGGACTAATTAAGTCCTGTTCATAGTTCATCTTATAGGAGCAGAATTAGGCCATTCGATCCATCAAGTTAATTCCGTCAATCAATCATGGCTGATCTATCTTTCCCTCTTTACCTCATTCTCCAGCCTTCTCCCCATAACCCCTGACACCCATACTAATCAAGAACTTGTCAATCATTGCTTTAAAAATACCCATTGACTTGACCTCTGCAGCCGTCCGTGGCAATGAATTCCCCGGATTCACTATCATCTGACCAAACAAATTCCTCCTCATCTCCTTTCCAATGGTATGTCCTTTTATTCAGAGGCCATGACGTCTGGTCCTGGACTCTTCCACGAATGGAAACATCCTCTCCAAATCCACTCGCCCAGGGCTTTCACAATTCGGTAAGATTCAATGAGATCCCGCCCTCATCGTTCAAAATCCTTCTGCAGAGTCCCTGCTGTCTCTACAATACCTGCCCCTCCACCTCTCTATTATCATCAGCAAACCTGGCCACAAAGCCTTCAATTCCCTCATCCAAATCATTGATATACAAAGTGAAGAGTAGCAGCACCAACCCCTGCAGAGCTCCGCTAGTCACTGGTCCCGACCAGAAAATAGCCCTTTATTGCCACTCTTTGCCTTCTGCCATCCAGGCAACCTACTATCCATTGCTGGTGTATACCCTTTGATACCATGGGCTCTCATCTTATTTAGCAGCATCATGTGTGGCACCTTATCAAAAACTTTTTGATAACCTAGGTAAACACATCCACTGACTCTCTTTTGTCTGTCCAACTACTTATTTCCTCAAAGATTTCCAACACAAAGATTCGTCACACAAGATCTGCCTATTACAAAACAATGCTGACTTTGGCCTATTTTATCATGAACTTCTAAGTCATCAGGAACGTCATAGTTTATAATGAGCTCTAAAATCTTACCAACCACAGATGTCAGGCTAACCGGTGTATAGTTTGCACTCTTCTGCCTTGATCCCTTCTTGAACAGTAGAGTAATATTTTCAATTTTACTTTGGAGTCACGTGAGTGACTACGTGAAGAAGGCCGTCAGTCTGCATGCGCATCATTACGTCTGAAGCATGCGCCAACGACTGACTGGCAGACACGTCGCGTCCTTCCAGCGGGAAGTTTAAAAACTTCAGGTAAGTGTTTTTAAAACTATTGGCGGGTTCTATAATTTTTGTGTTTCCAGCAAGTTTGAACCTTTACTATGTCGAAGGTGAAGAGACGGTCTGTGTTGAAGCCGGCTACCGAAGAGCTGCGGGTAGCGGGAGACTGTCTGTATCACCTTCCATGTTGCTGGCGGTGGAGCCGGCGACAGCAGACTTGGTGCCTGAGGAAAGCACCGTGGCAGTCCCACTGGGGCGCAAGGCCACACAAAAGTCTGCGAGGCCCGTAGACTCAGATGAGTCGGGCCCGGAGGGATCCCCTCCATCATTGGGAAGCGTCTACGGATGACTTTCCCAGATGGAGCACCTTATGGAGAGGTAGCTCCAGAATGATATGCCCCAGAGGAGGGAGCAATATCAGCACGGGTCTCCACAGGAGCCCGCGCCAGCAGCACCGTTTACAGGGCTGTGAAGTGTCTCCCTCTCTGGAGAGGGGAGTACACGGAGTCAGTATTTACCCGACTCAGAGTATGGAGGCACAGCCTTGGGGGCACGGGGCTGAAATCCCACAATTGGCATCCAAATTTGCCAAACCTTCCCCATCAGGAACACCCCTGGATGAAGACCTGGCCACCACAATAAATGATTTGGCATCACACCAGCTCAAAGACCTGGCAATGGAGGAGACCACAAACAGGTACCATACTCCTACCAACTGTGCCTTCCTAAATTAGCCGGCCTTAAACCACTCCACCTGGGGTCATATTGGAGTGGGTGTCACAGCCCAGGAAATTAAGCTCCAGAAAATGTTGACATTGCTGGCCTCTGGTATTACAGTCTTTGCAAGGTCTGTCGATGGGGAGCTGCTGACTTAAACACAGCAGGACGCAGTGGCGCTAATGTGTAATGCCCACTTTGAGTTCAATTGCCTGCGCAAAAATGTAATACGACCGGCACTAAACCACAAATGTGCTGTGCAAGGCCAGCAATGTCCAGCCGGCCAATTACCCATTTGGGGCAGATCTGCTGAAGCAGATCCGGGAGCTGGACGATGAGACTAAGACCATCCGCCTCATGAGCAGAGTCCAAACCACACCCAGGGGTCATCATACTGGGCACACCCATATGCCCCCTGCAGCACCCGCCTAGGGGCTCCGGAACCGGAGGAAGTCTCGAACTGGTCTTTTTTAGGGGTGGGCCCCAGCCGGCCCATGGCAAGGATGCCCGCCATCAGCTCTTCTTCCCAAGCCTCGAGGATGAAAACCAGCACCTTACCACCAGTAACATCTGGGGTAGGTGAATCTAGTTCCTTGTGGAACACCTTACACATGACTCACTCACAAGCTGGGGGAGATTGCGACAATTCTTGAATGAATGGAGTTGGATCACAGCAGACCCATTAATACTGCACAGTATACAAGGTTTCAAAATTGACTTCCTTCTTGATTCATTATCACCCACACAACATTCACCAAACTGCACATATGTGTTTTCACAACAGGAAAATTTGGATGTACAAGCTGAAATCCAGAGGTGATTCAGAGGTCGCATCAGGAACCTGACCAATATGTATCCACCAAGCGGAAAAGGGATGGAGGATGTCGTATCATCCTAGACTTTTTAAAAAAATATTTTTATTTATTAGAGGTAAATACTTGTGCATGTTTTTTCAGATAATCACATATTTGGAAATATTTAAAATACTGATTGTTACCCAGATTGTATTTTAGTTGTAATTGTTTAAATGATAATAGTTTTCCCGTATCATACAAATCTCCCAAAATTTTAATTCCTGCTCTTTCCCATTGTATAAATGCTTTATCTATAATTGAAGGTTTAAACAGAGGGTTTTTCGCAATAGGAGATAGGAGAGATAACTTTTTAAATTTTAAGTTGTATTTTATTTGTTTCCAAATTCTGATTGTACTGTGTATAATTGAGTTTTTGTTGTAGTTTGTATTTTTCACCGTCATTGGTGAAAGAAGGATCGCACCAATATTAAAAGGGAGCAGTCATCTTTCTCCATAATGATCCATTCTGGTTGATGAAGAGAATTATCCAACAATTGAATCATATTTCTAATATTTACCGACCAATAATAATACAGAAAATTAGGAAGTGCTAATCCCCCTACTACTTTGGGTTTATTCAGGTGTGGTCTTTGTATTCTATATGACTTACAATCCCAAATAAAATTTGTAATATCTGAGTCCACTTTTTTTTTTAACTTTTTGGGTAGATATAATGAGATTGATTGGAACAAGTATAGAATTTGTGGTAGAAAAATGATTTTTATGGCATTTATTCGACCTTTTTGGAAGCGTTTTCCAGAATTTAATTAAATTATGTAGTTTCTTAAGTACAGGGTTATAGTTTGCTTTAAACATGTCTTGTTATCTTCTAGTAATTTCAATACCCAAATATTTAATTTTTTCCACAGCTATTTTAAAAGGAAATTGTACGAGATGTGTAGAATCTTTCTGTTTTATTGACATGATTTCACTTTTATTCCAGTTCATTCTATAACCTAAAAATGAACCGAAATCCTCAATTAAATTTAAAATATTGGGTATAGTGATATGAGGCTTTGTGATGTACAAAAGTACATCATCAGCGTATAAAGATATTTTATTGTTTGAATATTTTGTATTATATCCATGGATATTTGGATGAGTTCTAATTCTTTCTGCTAGTGGTTCAATTATGAGGCAAATAACAATGGTGATAATGAACAGCCTTGTCTATTACCCCTTGACAGTTGAAATTTCGTGGATAAAATATTATTAGTTAATATTCTGGCCGTTGGCTTATTATATACTAATTTAATCCATTGAATGATTCAAGAGGTTGAAATTTTCAACTCCCAGTTGAGATTTTTGCAATACCTTAACCATATACTTCCATTCAACTTGATCGAATGCTTTCTCTGCATCCAGCGAAATAATTGCGAGATTTGGATCTTTAGTTTGGTGTGAGTGCATTATGTTAAGCAGAGGTCTCAAATTATTAAATTAATGTCTCTTAGGGATAAACCCCGTTTGATCCGTATGTATTAGTTTAATGGCGTATTTACTTAATCTTCTTGCTAATATTTTTGCTAATATTTATTGATCTGTATAGCTCTGTAATATCCAGGTTCTTCCTCATCTTTATGTTTCTTGAGTATTAATGTAATCATAGATTCTGCTAATGTATCAGGTAATATTTGTTCTCTGAAAGCGTGTGTGTACATTTTCTGTAGACGAGGACTATATCATAAAATCTTTTATAGAATTAATTACTGAATCCATCGGGACCTGGTGTTTTTCCATTTTTTAATGAGAATATTGTTTCTTCTATTTCCTTATTTGAGATTTGTGCTCCCAATTCCTCTTGTTCCTGCAATCTAGTTTGGGAAGATTGCAATTATCCAGAAACTCAGCAACTTTTTGGTGTCCATTGTCATTTTGGATGTATACAAATTCTCATAAAATTGCACAAATCTCTTATTAATTTCATTCAGTAATGTTAATACTTCCCCTATATCTGATTTAATCTTTGAAATCGTGTGTTCCTTTTCTCATTTTTTAACTGCCGTGCGAGAAGTTTATTGGGCTTATCCCCAAATTCAAACTGTTCCTGTCTTGTAATTTGGAATAATCTTATAACATTCTCTGATAGTAATTTATTTAATTTAAATGTTAGTATTAATATTTTATTATGTTTATCCATGGACAGGTCTTTAGCATTATCTATATCCAGTTGTCTAATTTGTTCCTCTAGGTGCCGTTGTTCATTATTATTTTTTTTATTCTGAAATGCTTGGTATGAGATTAAAACACCTCTAATAAAAGCTTTGAAAGATTCCCATAGTAATGTTGGTGGTGTGTCTGGCATGCCTTTTTTTCAAAAAAAAGATCCATTTGCTGTCTTAGATATATACTCCCTTGTGAGTCTTTTAGAATTTGGGGGTTATACCTTCAGAGTGATGTATTCTTAGACATTCCTTCTATTTAAAAAAAAAATTACGGGGGAATGATCTGAAATCGTATTTGTATGGTATTTTGGATTTAGAGTATACGGAATTAATTTTGTGTCTACCAGGAAATAATCTATACGTGAATAAGTCTTGTGTACCGATAAATAGAATGAATATTCCTTGCTGGTCGGATTTGCAGTCCTCCAAACATTGGTTATATTTGTATTTTTTATATACGTGTTTAAAAGTTCACTAGTTTTAGATTCCATATTACCTCGCTGTTTTTGACTGGATTTATCTAAATAAGGGTCTAAAACACAGTTAAAGTCTCCACCAATTATAACATTCTAGTAATTATATTCTGCGATTATATTCAGAATTTTATTTTAAAAATGCCGATTATCAAAGTTAGGCGCATATATATTTACCAATGTGATTGGGATGGCATGGATCTCACCGGTAACTATCAAATATCTCCCTTCCTTATCTGTTAAGGCATTTTTCTGTTTAAATGGTATACCTTTGCGAATAATAATGGACGTGCCTCTGGATTTTGACGTGTATGGCGAATGAAAAGTTTGGCCTATCCAGTTCGCCCTCAATCTGACTTGAAATGGTAAAAATGGTAAAAATGAAAATACAGTGACCGAGCTTGTCGGCTCTGTAATAAGTGGCCCACCTGTTGGTGGCGGAAAACATTATATCGACTTCCGTTGTCGATGTTAATAAACAGATAGCTCCGCTCCCTCAATTGGTCATAACATATCCATACTAGAGCGATGTCGGTTCAAAATCAACTATATAGTACCCAATTGCAGTATCTATATCCATTTCATATGTATTCCCAGATATATCTAACTGTTTTATCTGCAAAGTATTAAGCATCAGTTTTTCAACTCTTCAAGTTAAAAATGGAAACATTTAAACTCGTTGTAGTAACGTAGTGGCCCGTGCGTTTACCTTAGTGACTCGTAAGTCTACCGTGGAAACTTTCTTATAATCTGTTCGTTCGCTCGAGTAAAGACTGACCCAAAGATAGAAACTCAGCGGACCAGGCAGCATCTCTGGAGAGAAGGAATGGAGTCGAGACCCTTCTTCAGACACCCGAAACGCCACCCATTCCTTCTCTCCAGAGATGCTGCCTGTCCCACTCCAGTATTTTGTGTCTATCTTCGGCCTTTCTGCGATGATCTGCAACTTGTCCTTTATTATGATGAAAGGGATAGACAGAGTTGACGTGGATAAGCTTTTCCCATTCAGGGTAGGAAAGATTCAAACAAGAGGGCATGACATGAGAATTAAGGGACAAAAGTTTAGGGGTAGCATGAGGGGGAACCTCTTTACTCAGAGAGTAGTGGCTGTGTGGAATGATCTTCCTGCAGAAGTGGTGGAGGCAGGATTGATTTTAACATTTAAAAGTAAAGTGGATAGGTATATGGACGGGAAGGGAATGGAGGGGTATGGTCTGAGTGCAGGTAGATGGGACTAGGGGAAAATAAATGGTGGCACGGACTGGAAGGGCCGAGAGGGCCTGTTTCCATGCTGTAATTGTTATATGGTTATATGGTTTATTACTGAGGCACCTGCCCCGTGGCTTCGTATTTGTCACTGTCTCAATGAACGGCTTTAGGACGCGGTTAAAGACCTACCGGAGGGGCAAGTCTGGGGCGGTGGGTGGGATGTGTCCACGTGTGATGCTCCATCCACCCCCTGGGGGCCGAGAGTGTGGGATTGGGAAGGAACTGCAGATGCTTTTTAGTACCATTTTAGATTCTGTTCTATAGTTTCCCCCCAGGATGCGAGGGGTTACTATTACTTTTATTTTCTTAATTAAAGCATCAGTATTGTTACCTAACTATGTTATGTCTGAATGCATTAATCTTTTTCACTCATCCATGGTCAATCCATTCAGTGTGTGACGCCTGGACTCGTATTCGGCGTGAAATCACAGAGCTTTGAAATCTTCACTTAGTCACTTACGTGACTCCAAAGTAAAATAGTAACATTAAATGAGAACTTACCAGTTTGAAGTTTGATATTGATATTATGAGGAGTTACGATGAGTGATTACATGCCCACCGCTCCCAACCCTCATATTATAAAGGTCATCTAGTTCTCCAAATCTTACTATCTTCAGGTCAACTTCACTTATCTGTGATTTCACACTGCTGCTTTGAAGATTGACACGCATGTGAACTGACAGCCTTTTTCACATAATCGCTCCTCGTAACTCCTCATAAAATCAAGATCAAACTTCAAACTGGTAAGTTCTCATTTCATCTTACTATTCTCCAATAATTTGGAACCACTCCTGACTCGAGTGAATCTATAAAGACCACAACTAATGCCCACAATTTCTATAGCCACCTCTTTCAGAACACTAGGGTGCAGTCCATCCAGTCCAGGTGACCCGGTCATTGATGTAATTGGAAGGGGACCTACCTGACCAGTGATGGTCAACATGAAGGGTCTGCAAGATGGCAGCAGTGACAGACAGGGGAAAGGATCAGTGCTGGTGAACAGGCTGTGGGCTTGTTCCCCATACCCTCAGAGACTCTGTGGGTTCCCAAGTTGCTTTCAGAAGATTTCTCAGGGCATGGGGCTGGAGCAGTGGCTTCTCGAGGCAAGGGGATTGTGCCTTTGTGATTGATGGCCCACAGCTACTGGGGCATTGTGTGGATAGGGTGTCACTGGAGGCCACACTGAGGCTCAACATGCAGATTAGATGTGGATTGCAATGCGCCGAGCAATGGAGCAGCAGTGGAGGACATTGACAGCATTGCCAAGACAGACTGACCCCTGCAACTCTGATCCAGTGCTCTGCCAGAACTTAAAACGTAAGGTGGAGTCAGGAATATGGGACACTTTGTTAATGGCCTCGGTGAAATCAACTGTTCTTACATTACAATTGTTGCACTTTCTTACTTATTTATGATTGTGCTTATGTATAGTACAATTTTATCGAATTTTATGCAAAATAAATAATTTCACTTTTATCTGTGTACATGTGACAAAGTAGTATTGAACAATGGAGTTGTTGGAAATATTCCTCAGCTAGAATCTTCATGTTAATGACATAGTTTTCAACAACACTCCCTTGAGCTTCCCTAATTTCCCCTCCTCCGATCTCTAACTGATCTGGCAATGAAATCCATCCATCAGCTGATCACAACGCCCCATTCCCCTGGCTGACACTTTTCCTTCTGCTGCAAATCTTTTTCTACTGATGCAGTTTGTGAGCCATGACCTGAACTCTGCCTGCTTTCCAATGTCAGATGCCACAATGAAAAGACACTTCTGCAAGGCTTAATATATGGTGCTCAAAGCTTTGGTATCCAGTGGTGTTACTTTTGTGAATGGAAAAATCCCACCAGTGCCCTTAACCTGTACTTCTTCCCAATTACTAAACCCAGAGTTCATGTTTGAGTACGATTGAGCAGACAGCCTACCTGGGGGCAGCAACAGCAGCCGGGACTCCGGCACAGAGAACGGCCCTGATGCTCAGAAGGGTAGCAAAAAGAGGAGGGCAATTGTAATAGGGGACTCCATAGTTAGGGGGTCAGATTGGCGATTCAGTGGCGCAGTCGGGAGACCCGGATGGTAGTTTGCCTCCCTGGTGCCAGGGTCTCGGATGTGTCGGAACGTGTCGAAAAGATTCTGAAAATGGAGGAAGAGGAGCCTGATGTTGTGGTACAATGACAGGCAGAAAAAGAGATGAGGTCCTGAAAGGAGAATTTAGGGAGTTGGGGGGAAAGTTAAGGAGAAGGACCAAAAGAATAACAATTTCAGGATTACTGCCTGTGCCACGTGACAGTGAGAGAAGAAATGGAATGAGGTGGAGGATAAATGCGTGGCTGAGGGACTGGTGCAGTGAGCACGGATTTGAGTTTCTTGATCACTGGGACCTCTTTTGGGGAAGGCATGATCTGTATAAAAAGGACGGGTTGCACTTGAACCCGAGGGGAACCAATATCCTGGCGGGGAAATTTGCAAAGGAGACTTTAAATTAGAAAGGCTGGGGGGGGGGGGGGGGGGCTCGGGTAGAGGGGGCTAGGGGACAGGGTGAGGGGCAAGAGGCAGGGAAGGGAAGCACTCGGACCTAAAACGTAGGCGAGAAAGAGGAAAAAGATAATAAACAGAGAATAAGGGATGGTGGGTTTCTAAAATGTGTATATTTTAATGCTAGAAGCATTGTAAGAAAGGTGGATGAACTTAGAGCCTGGATTGACACCTGGAAATATGATGTTGTGGCAATCAGTGAAACATGGTTGCGGGAGGGTTATGATTGGAAACTAAATATTCCAGGATTTTGTTGCTTCAGGTGTGATAGAATTGGAGGGACCAGAGGTGGAGGTGTTGCATTGCTTGTCAGAGAAGATATTACAGCAGTGCTTTGGCAGGATAGATTAGAGGGCTCGTCTAGGGAGGCTATTTGGGTGGAACTGAGAAGTAGGAATTGTGTAGCAACACTTTTACAGGTGTATTATAGACTGCCAAATGCAGAGCGAGAATTGGAAGAGCTAACATGTAAGGAGATAGCAGATATTAGTAGTAAGCACAAGGTAGCGATTGTGGGTGATTTCAATTTTCCAAAAATAGACTGTGAAACACATTCTGTAAATGGGCTGGATGGTTTGGAGTTTGTAAAATGTGTGCAGGATAGTTTTTTGCAGCAATACATAGAGGTATCGACCAGAGAAGGGTCAGTGCTGGACCTCCTGTTAGGAAATGAGGCAGGTCAGGTGACGGAGGTATGCGTTGGTGAGCACTTCGGGACCAGTGATCACAATACCATTCGTTTCAACATAATTATGGAGAGAGTCAGAACTGAACCTTGGGTTGAGATTTTTGATTGGAGAAAGGCTAACTTTGAGGGAATGCATAATGATTTAAAAGAAGTGAATTGGGACATTTTGTTTTATGGGAAGGATGCAGAAGAGAAATGGAGGACATTTAAAGGGGAAATTGTAAGAGTACAGAACCTTTATGTCCCTATTCGGTTGAAAGGAAATAGTAAAAATCGGAAAGAGCCATGATTTTCAAGGGAAATTGGACACTTGGTTCGAAAAAATTGAGAGATATCTACAATAATTATAGGAGGCATGAAGTAAATGAGGTGCTAGATGAGTATAAATAATGTAAAAAGAATCTTAAGAAAGAAATAAGAAAAGCTAAAAGAAGATATGAGGTTGCTTTGGCAAGAAAGGTGAAAGTAAATCCAAAGGGTTTCTACAGCTATATTAATAGCAAAGGATAATGAGGGATAAAATTGAACCATTAGAGAGCCAGAATGGACCGCTATCTGCAGAGCCAAAAGAGATGGGGGAGATATTGAACAATTTATTTTCTTCGGTATTCACCAAGGAGAAGGATATTGAACTCTTGTGAGGTAAGGGAAAAAAGTAGAGTAGCTATGGAAACTATGAGATTCAAAGAGGAGGAAGTACTGACACTTTTGAAAAATATAAACGTGGATAAGTCTCCAGGTCCTGACAGGATATTCCCTAGGACATTGAGGGAAGTTAGTGTAGAAATAGCAGGGGCTATGACAGAAATATTTCAAATGTCATTAGAAACGGGAATAGTGCCGGAGGATTGGAGTACTGCGCATGTTGTTCCATTGTTTAAAAAGGGTTCAAAGAATAAACCTAGCAATTATAGACCTGTTAGTTTGACATCAGTGGTGGGCAAATTAATGGAAAGGATACTTAGAGATAATATATATAAGCATCTGGATAAACAGGGTCTGATCAAGAACAGTCAACATGGATTTGTGCCTGGAAGGTCATGTTTGACAAACTTCTTGATTTTTTTGAAGATGTTACTAGGGAAATTGATGAGGGTAAAGCAGTGGATGTTGTCTATATGGATTTCAGTAAGGCCTTTGACAAGGTTCCCCATGGAAGGTTGGTTAAGAAGGTTCAATCTTTGGGTGTTAATGGCGGAGTAGCAAGATGGATTCAACGGTGACTGAATGGGAGATGCCAGAGAGTAATGGTGGATGCCTCTTTGTCAGGTTGGAAGCCGGTGACAAGTGGGGTGCCTCAGGGATCTGTGTTGGGTCCACTGTTGTTTGTCATGTACATCAATGTTCTGGATGATGGGGTGGAAAATTGGATAAGTAAGTATGCAGATGATACTAAGATAGGTGGTGCTGTGGATAATGAAGTAGATTTTCAAAGTCTACAGAAAGATTTGGGCCATTTGGAAGAGTGGGCTGAAAGATGGCGGATGGAGTTTAATGCTGATAAGTGTGAGGTGCTACATCTTGGCAGGGCAAATCAAAATAGGACGTACATGGTAAATGGTAGGGAATTGAGGAATGCTGTGGAACAGAGGGATCTAGGAATAACTGTGAATAGTACCCTGAAGGTGGAATCGCATGTAGATGGGGTGGTAAAGAAAGCTTTTGGTGCGCTGGCCTTAATAAATCAGAGCATTGAATATAGGAGTAGGGAAGTAATGTTAAAATTATACAAGGCATTAGTGAGACCAATTCTGGAGTATGGTGTACAATTTTGATCGCCTAATTATAGGAAGGATGTCAACAAAATGGAGAGTGTGCAGAGGAAATTTACTAGAATGTTGCCTGAGTTCCAGCACCTAAGTTACAGAGAAAGGTTGAACAAGTTAGGTCTTTATTCTTTGGAGCGCAGAAGGTTAAGGGGGGACTTGATTGAGGTCTTTAAAATGATGAAAGGGATAGACAGCGTTGTCATGGATAATCTTTTCCCATTGAGGGTAGGAAAGATTCAAACAAGAGGGCATGACATTAGAATTAAGGGACAGAAGTTTAGGGGTAATATGAGGGGGATCTTCTTTACTCAGAGAGTGGTGGCTGTGTGGAATGATCTTCCAGCAGAAGTGGTGGAGGCAGGATCGATTTTAACATTTAAAAGTAAAGAGGATAGGTATATGGACGGGAAGGGAATGGAGGGGTATGGTCTGAGTGCAGGTAGATGGGACTAGGGGAAAATAAATGGTCGGCACGGACTGGAAGGGCCGAGAAGGTCTGTTTCCATGCTGTAATTATTATATGGTTATATGGTTAATTGCATTTCAGTTCTTCCAGCAACAAGAAAGCTGTTGCAAATAAACTGCGTTAAGAACAGATGGAAATCCTAAGATGAAAACCTCAATGTTTAATTGTGTGGATTTCATGTTGTTCCATTTGTTTCATTGTTGGACAGCCATCTCCATTGATTGTACTCCCCAAAACCCAACAAGATGTGAGAGACTACCTTTTCACACAGAGGGTAGTGGGTGTAGTGACTGCGACTGAATTACTGGAGACTGAAGCTGGTAGATACAAAAGGTCTTGTTTCATTACAAGTTGGTCTTCCGGAGGTATTTAGTTTCCTAAATACAGTAATGTTATGTACTTTCAAGCCCAATGACAGTATTAAATGTATAATTACAGTTCCCATGGCTATTATTACCTACTTTCATATTTTGAGTGTAGACGTGACTGAGGTGAGAAGGGCAAAGTTTAAAGCAGATGTTCAGAGTGAGTTTTTGTACAGAGGGTAGAGGGTGCTTGGGATGCACGGCCAATGGTGGTGGAGACAGATGCAATTGTGGTGTTTAAAAAGCCTTTAGATACGCGTGTGGATATGCAGGGCATGAATGAGAATGGATTACATTTAGGCAGATGAGATTACTTTATTTTGGCATTATATTCAGCAGAGATTTTGTGCATTGAAGGGCCTGTTCCTGTTCTGTACTTTTCAATGTTCTATGACAGGTAATTCTTCAGTGATACATATTTACAATGGGAGCATAGTTCGGCTATCAAAACCACTTTGAATATTCAACCAGTGGCTGATCCAAGTGTTCTGAGCAAAGACATCAAACACTGAAATAATTCTGTTAAAATGTAGGGGGATGACTCCCTGGATATACAAACGGCCAGAACACTGATATAAAATAAACATGTCCTTCACAATGCATTAAGTGGCAGGGATATGTCTTTAATGCTGTGTTAATGCAGGAGATGGCCACTTAGTGTTTTTGCTGATCTTTACACAGTGTTTCAGTGAGCGGCGAATATCATGAGCATTCACTTCTTGTCCTCCCCTGCAAAATTACAATGTTACAGTCAGGATATTCCACTTTTAATGACTTGATTCAACAGCCTTAAAGTAACGGGAGTTAAATGGTGAACACGTTTTATTTTTGAAGACGGGTTCATTTGAATGAACACCTGGTATCCACATAATTCGATAACTCCTAGATAATCTTGAAGAGTGGGTCTATGGAACAAACTGCCGAATTTGGAACGGGCACGTACAATTACAACATTTAAAACATATTTGCATATATGGGAAAGATTTAAAGGGATATATAAATGCAGACAAATGAGGCTAATGTAGATAGGCAGCTTTGTAGGCATCGATGAGTTGGGCCAAAGTGTCTATTTTCATGCTGAATGACTCTCTGATTCTATGATATAAATCCACCAACTCTAACCCAGCCCCATATCACCCACATATCCACCAAAACATCTATCAATGTACTCTTTCTTATTCCATCCACTTACTCCATCCACAATGAGGTAGATAGTAGTTCAGCACTGGTCTCTGGTTGTGGTAGGATGCTAGACAAGCTAGATGCAGGAAAAATGTACCCAATGTTGGGCAAGTCCAGAACCAGGGACACAGTCTTAGAATAAAGAGGAAGCCATTTAAGACTGAGGTGAGAAAAAACTTTTCACCCAGAAAGTTATGAATTTGTGGAATTCCCTGCTACAGAGGGCAGTGGAGGTCAAATCACTGGATGGATTTAAGAGAGAGTTAGATCGAGATCTAGGTGCTAGTGGAATCAAGGGATATGGGGAGAGGGCAGGCACGGGTTATTGATTTGGGACGATCAGCCATGATCACAATGAATGGCGGTGCTGGCTCAAAGGGCTGAATGGCCTCCTCCTACACCTATTTTCTATGTTTCATGGATCAGTTGCCTGATAACCGCTGGGAAGAAACCGTCCCTGAATGTGGAGGTGTGCTATTTCACACTTCTATACCTTTTGGCTGATGAGAGAGGGGAGAAGAGGGATTGGCCAGGGTACAATTGTTCAGAGGAAGGACTGCTAACAAAGTCCACAGCAATCCTGACTTCTTTTCAGTCCAAATAAGTGTCCAATTGATTCTTATGTGATGAAAGATGTGGAAAAGTATTTGATCTTCTTTACTGCAGCAGATGGCTGGACAAGTTGCTTTGAAGATTTAATTTTGGAAGCCACTCTTAGAACTCTATTCATAGAACACAGTGATATAAACGATAAGCTCGAAGAAAATATCTGATAATATTCATATTGTAAACAGATATTCTTCTTGTTGACGTAGCTACTGAACTCCGGGTCTCACTAGAGGAGCCGCTGCAGAAATTATTGACAACATAACAGCTTGTTGAACGTGCTTCTTTGCATGATAGTGCTATCTTCATCCCAGCTGCCTCCTGACGTTAACAAGAATTGAATTCCCGTCCATGGGAACAGACTTCTTAAGGTATTCAATTAGTGCCTTTTGCTGCCCAATTGTTTTCCGCTCAGTGGTGATCACAGTGGGAAACTATTTTCTCTGGAACATCTACTAAATATGAGCTCAGGCAAAGAGGTTCGATATCAGGATAAAGACAGATGGAGCGTTTGAACTCTCTCTTGAAATTTAATACGGCTGGGGAGCATCAATTGAAAAATTCAAAAATGCAGATCGTATAATTTTTGTTGATAAGTTATAGGAGCAGAATTAGCCTTTCGGCTCATCAATTCTACTCTTCCATTCTATTGTGGCAGACCTATATTTTCCTCTCAACCCCATTCTCCTACCTTCTACCTATAACCCCTGACACCCTTATTAATCAAGAAACTGTCAATCTCCTCCTGAAAAATATTCATTGACTTGACCGCGAGACGCCGTGGTCTTGACGCCTCCCGGATCTCCACGTAAAGGGCTCGGGTCATCATCATGGAGGCGTGAAGTGGGGCGTTGACAGCGGTGAGGCCTCAGTGGTGGTAAAGCAGCGATGGTGGTGAAGGCTCGTGATGATGGGACCTCAGTGGCGGCAGTGGTGGAGCCTCGCAACGATGGGACCTCGGTGGTGGTGAAACCTCATGGCCCGCTGGTTGATCCACGGTCGCTGGTCGATGATGGCGTGGAGGACCACCGCGTGGGAGAATAATGGAGGACTGCCCTGAGGGAGGTGGATGGAGAACAATGGACAATGGAGACCCGGCATGGGGAAACTGCTGTAGGAGGGAAGGTGTCAGGTGAACAATAAAAGGAGCCGGCGTGCTTTGTAACTTTGTCAGCTTCGCAGGTGGTGGGTATTTATATACATTGGGTATGCAAGCAAATAATTTCACTGCCTAGTTACGTCTGATAATAAAGTACTCCATTCCATGACATTCCACAGCTGTCTGCAGCAATTAATGTGACAGATTCACTACTCTCTGACTAAAGAAATTCCTCCTCATCTCCTTTTTAAAGGTATGTCATTTTATTCTGAAGCTCTGACTTTCCCACTAGTGGAAACATCCTCTCCACACTCACTCCATCCAAGCCTTTCACTATTCAGTAAGTTTCAATGCGGTCCCCACACATCCTCCTAAACTGCAGTGAGTACAGGCTCAGTGCCATCAAATGCTTATAGTTCTGTCCGGTTACAGAAGGAGTTAAGATATGAACTAACAATGTTCCAACACGGGGGACCAGGCCTTTGTTTTTATTGTGTGTTTATTACAATAAAGTCTAGCCTTCTGTGGGTGATTTAAATATTGCCATGCTTTGGAATGATTGAACAATTAATACACTCTGCAACTATAACTGACCAGTTGCAAACTTGCAAGGAAAACCTTTAAAGATGGAGTGATTTCAGTTTGATGGAGAGATTGAGGAAGACAGAAAACAACTTCCTTGTACAGGGTACATGATCGGTACAGAATCCACCACTGAAATTTCATGCTGGTTGAATCATAATTCTTTTTTTTTGTCTATTTTATAGATATGAATATATTATAACTAAGTATGCCTCAT